>VWZG01001794.1:0-11551 GCA_013396735.1 Grallaria varia
AACACTTTTGAATGATTTTTTTACACTAAAGAAGCCAGCACACTTGGAAAGAAAGAGACTGCAATTTTTTTTATAAAAAATTACGAACTACTTGTATTCCAGTAATGATCGGAAGAATAAGAACTGTTAAGAAAATCACTCATTCACTTAAAGATTACCTTGTTGAGCAACAGTTAAAACTGGTGAAACTTCCACAGATAAAAAGGGCAAAGAAGCACACAAACTCTCTAGGTGAAATTACTTTTTTATCCTCTGAGATCCATGTCCTGAGTTTTACACTTAGGTTTTACACAAAGGAGCAACTATCTATAAAAGTAAGCAAGTAATGACTACATGAAAGGTTATTCCATCAGAATTCAACATAGGCAGCAGCTTTCCTTATGAAGACCATTTATACAGCTTTTGCGTTGAGAGTGAAAGCTTGATAGCATGTGGACATCTAGTTCCTCTGCAAGGGTGTGTGTTATCTCAGCACTGCACATAAAACTAGAGAGGCACATTCAGACGTATAAAAGAAGTATTTTACACATATTTACCTAAAATCCCATATAAATTACATTTTTCAGGATATGATGAGAAATTAAGAAATTCCAGGGCATACTGTGCTGATGCATTATGGATGCATTTCAATTTTTTCAATGCATTTGGGGATTTTTTGTTGTTTGGTGTTTTGGTTTAGTTTTTCTGCAGGAAAAGAGCTATATAAACTGGTGAACAAATGTTTTCAGGATGCTCAAGGTTTACAGGCTCTGTCAATGAATATAAAAGCATAAAGAAACATACACATGTTATGTCCTTCTCAGAAATAATTCTGAATAAGCTCCTTGGAATATATTTTTGTATTTCCATCAGCTTCTTAGGGAAAGGATGATTTTCTGTGTTAAGACATATAACAACTGATATGAGTGTAGTCATTTGCTATGTGGATAAGATCAGAATTTGGCTTATTAATTCAATGAGAATTTTTCTGTACCAGGCTCTTTAAAAGTCTACAAAATTTAAAACTGCAGGCTGATTTTCAGAAATATTAACTTTAAAAGGTGTTAATCATCCACCTATTTTTGACAAGTATTGTATAAAGAGACTTGGTGTCTCATTCTGATCAGAAAAATACAGGTTTCTGATCCGCTGCGGTCTGTGGGGGGAAGGGAGAAGGGCACAGCACTGCACAAAAGGGTTCACCATGAGGTTTGAGTTGTGATGCAATGCCAGTTTAATAGTGGTACATAAGAGTTTTATAAACTCTGATGGGGGTCGATCATGAGACAGACAACCAGGGAAACGAATCAGGATAGGGATACAGGCAAACAGGGGAGGGACTGGGGAAGGAGGCAGGGAGCAAGCATGTCCAGGCATGCCCGCGCATGCCCGGGAAATACAAATGTCAAAGAAGCATACACCATAAACAGAGGATGAAGGTAAAATCCACACAATAAAGTCCTTTCATTCACTGTATCCTCCACACTGATCCTTAAAATTTATAAAATTACAGATCCCAAAGAAAGAAGTACTGAGTAAATCCTGAAGAGAGGAAAGGTGAAAACTGTATTTTATGGATTCCCCTCTTTCTCCCTGCAGTTCAGTTCAACATGTTACAGTGGTTCTAACCCTCATCAAGACCATCCCTTGTTTTAGGAACTGTGCACCCACACATAAACAAAATACAGATTTTAGGTCAAAGATCTTATTCTGTAAATGTGTGAAATTGGCAGTGACCTCCAGTAACTTGTCCAAACAGCTGCTCATGGTTTGTTTTTTTGTTTGTGTGGGTGTGTTTGCTCTGTTTGTTCATTTGGGGCTTTTTGTTTGTTGGTTTGGGTTTTTTTAGGAGAGTTTGTCTTTTTAATATAATGGTTACTTCCCTCTGGGTTAAAGCTAAAGGTTTGTTCAATAGCTTGGGTTTGGGGCATTTTTTGGGGGTTATGTTTTTGGGTTTTTTAATAATGAACAAAATAGCACACAAACCAAAACAACTAAACCACTCAAAAATATTCTTAAAAAAATAAAAAAAAAAGAATAATACAGTTTAGCTGTGTTTATAATTAGAAGGGGTTGTTACAACTGGTTGTGGGCATCTTTAAACTGGCTAAAACCTGAAAATACTGAGTCATTGGCCCATAAAAAGTCTGATTTACTGAATGGAGGAGAAACTATCTTAACTTACCACATCTACACTATGACATTGTGGACTGGAATTTATGTTATCACGAGGATTAACCCTCAAAACAGCTTACCTCCAAACTGAAGTCTATGTCACCAAGTCAAGTTCCTAAGTCCGTTACTGAACCTTTCTTGCATTAGTAAATCAGAGAACATGTAAAAAGAGGATTTATTGTACAGAGCCAATCAGCTAATATAATTATTGACTGTGAGGAGTATTTTGCCAGCAGAGTGCCCTGGTGCAAATCTAAGGCACCAGAGATTGCTTCTTTGAAAAAATTATTTGCTCGCTTCCTTTGAAAAAAAAGGAATGAACTCTCACTCTTGTAAAATTATATATCTTTTTACCTTTCTTTTTCAAATAAAAAATTTATACAACATCTGGAACATTCCCTATTGAAAAGGCGCTTTTTTTTTTCTTTTTTCCCCTCTCTTAAGGAGTTTTCACAGCTGTCATATTGCACGGAAATAGCACAGGAAACAGCCTACAAGTTGGAAACAAGAAGGTGAACAAAGAGAAGGATGGAGGAAAAGATTTGAAACTGAATGTTATACTGAGAAGTCTCTTAGAACAAAACTATCTTAAACATAGGAGGATTTGTAAATATGTGATTCTCCTTGACAAATGCAACTCAAAACATGAGGTACTGAGCAGACAAGGAGGTCTTTTTTATTACATGTTAGTGTAAATTAAGAATTGATTTTCCTTCACTTATCTTTTCAGAGTAGCTCTAACTATGCTGTTGTTATCAGATGCTGTAAATAAACATGTTATTTGCATTTTACTATAACCTTGTAAGTTAAAGATAGTTTAAAAAAAACTACCTAAGATATTCCTTACTAAAGTTGCACAGATCCATATAACTAGGTCACTGCAGCATTTGTACACAGAGCCCAATACTCCTACCAATTTCCACAAGGAGGCTAAAGGGTAACAAGTTATACATCCACTAAAGCTTCATGAATCAATTTAAGAACTAATGTTATAGAGGTCAGAAGAAAAAACATCTTCAGTGATCAGTGATAACCAGAAAAAATCACTCACAACACTGTAAGTTAGTGGGAAATATTACTGAAACAAAGGATCCCAAAGGAAATTGTAAAAAAAAAAACAACCATTTTCTTTTGATAATGATGCAAAACTTCAAATTGTTTCTGTGTCAAGGCCACAAAACAGAACCCTTGATACAATTGTCATTTCTATTGAGACTGCTAGATAATACAATTGATAATGGTGGATGAGGAAAAAAGATAGATGTATCTATAAATCCCAATCCATGGCAAATAATAGAAGTACGCAGTCCATTCCAAGAGGTTATATAGACCAAGCATATAGTGTTGTTACGTAGACTGTCACTGAGTAGCAGAAGTGATGATTGCCATTGTGTATAATCTTTGCTACAACATATTTCATCAGATTAAATCCTCAGGAAACAAGGTAAAACAAGGAGATTGCTGTTTCAACAGAAAAAAATGACCATGGATTGATGAGGAATTTTTAGACCAGAGAGTAGGGACAGATGGATGACGAAAGACAGCAATCAGGGAATCTACACTAGAAAAACAATCCAGAGAAGAAAGAGGAAATTTATATGCAAAGGGGTGGAAGTAATAGTTTCAAACTGTAGAAATGCAGTGGGAAGCAAAAGGATTTATTTTCCAACCTTTATTTATCTTTCTCATCCAACAGTTAAAACTTTTTTTTTTAATTATCTTGTTCCAGTTAAATCAAATATAATTTTAAACATGAAGAGTCACTGATGTTTTTTCGCACATTCTTGTCTAGAAGGAAAAGTGAGAGTGTTATCCCAGTCTTTTGAATCCTTCTGTTTGTTTGTTTGTTCACCTGGGCTTTTGTTTTTTGCTTGCTTTGATTAATAGTTTTTAAATATTTTAATCTCTAATTTAGTGCTTTGGCATAAAACTTTTTTGTTGGTAAGCAAAGGGAAGCACAGATCTTACTCTTGAATTCCCAGAAGTTATGGACCACCAGGGGGGAGTTCTAAAGGAACAGTTTCAGTATGAAATAATCTATATGTTTCTGGCATCCCCCTACAGCCCTTGACACCTGGGAAACAGAAGACTTTTGAAGTTCATTTAGTGTGTATTTCTCTCAGCTGGATGAGAAATGCTTTAATTAATTTCTTTTCTAGAACTGAGTCAAACTGAATAGTTTATTGGAACTTGTATCAGATATTTATCTTCCTGTAATCCTTAAGAGAATTTGAGAAAGAGTAAAAATTTGCAACAAATTATTTTGATACTATCATTTTTATCTTCACCTATAGCTATCTTTCCTAAAGATTGGCCTTGAAAACCAAATACAATCCAAGTCAACCAAGTATATCAGCAGAAGTGGAATATGTCAGAATTAATATGTGAATTGATGTTCTTGTTGACTATAGCTTTCAATATTTTTTCTTGGAAAACAGATACCTATTACAGTATTTCTTCCATGATACTCCCTGCAGAAGAGTTATTTATTAGATTTATAAGACACTGCTGAAAATTCATGCAAGCATTCAAAAAACAAAAGGTCATCATGTTTGACTGATATGTGAATATATGAAGAGACAAAATAGTTGGTCATGTCCCTATGAAGCTATGAACCAGATTTTGCAGTGGATTGACTCTGTTCTGAGTAGCTGTATCTGAAGGCTTCAGATATTGCATGAGAGTTTCAATTTTACAATGTAAGCCTTTAGAAACCTTATTGGGTTTACATGGCAAAGTCGTGGTAACAGAGAGGCTGCAGGGGTAACTCTAAGAGAAGAGTCCAGCAGCTGCCCTGGTGTCAGGAAGAGTCAGCTTAAGCTGCCTCCAAGATTCACCCACATCTGGCCAAAGCTGAGACCATTGTCCATGCCAGTGGCATCTCTGCGATATCATATTTTAAAGAGATGGTAAAAATTTCTGTGCAGCAGCTTTGAGAAAGAATTGAGAAAATATGAAACAAACAACTGCTCAGGCACCAAGATCAGAGACAAAGGAGAGGGAGGAGGTGCTTCAGACACTGTAACTGAAATTTCCCAACAGCCCATGGAGAAGACCATGGTGACACAAGGTGTCCTCCCAAAGTCTATGGAGGACCACAGTAGAGAAGATATCCACCTGCAATCTATGAAGGACCCTACAGTGGACCATGTCAACCACGATTGAAGCTGCAGCCCATGGAGGCCCCACACAGGAACAGGTTCCTGACAGGACATGAAGCCCATGGAGAGAAGCCAAAATTAGAACCAGTTTTCTGGAAGGACCTGTGATCCTCAGGGGATCCACACTGTAGTAGTCTGTTCCTGAAGGACTCTAAACTCTATCCCATGGAACGGACTCACAATGAAGCTGTTCTTGAAGCACTGCAGCCTGCAGGAAGTACTGATACGGAACTCAAAGCACATTTTTGAAGGATTATATCCCACTGGAGGGATCCCACACTGTAGCAAGATGTGAGTGTGAGGAGTAAGGACCAGCAGGCATGAAGCCTTATGAACTGACCACAGCCTGTTCTCACATCCTCCTGAGCTACTTGAGGGGAGGAGGTAGAAGAGTCAGGAGAAAAGCTGAACCTGGAAAGAAGTGAGTAGTGAGAAGGTAGGTGGTTTTTGATTTTTTTCTTAATAACTAGAAATAAATTCAACTAAATTGAATTAAATATGTTTTGTCATTATAGTAATTGGTGAGTGAATCTCCTGTCCTTATCTCAAGCCATGGCCTTTTTCATTGTATTTTGCCCCTCTGTTCACTTGAGGAGGAGGAATGATAAAGTGGCTTGGGGGGCACCTGGTGGCCGGCCAAGGTCAACTCATCACAGAACCACTAGTTCGAATGTTATTAGACACACATACACACATGAAATAGTGTCAATAGCCTTCTCACTTGCTGAAGAACACACTTCTTCATTCTCAAAGGAAGTTATCAATGCAATATGGCTTTAAACTCATGGAGATCTTCATAAACTAATCCCTAGCTTCTGTAAATTCATGTTCATTCCCTGTAATCCAATTTTCAGTGCTAAAAAACTTAAAATTATATGCCTTGAACAATCATTTGATAAGAAGGATCAAGGTAAGCTTTTTTCAGAAGGACATGCATCAGTGTTCAGACTGTGCTCTATATTGACACTTATGAATATGGATTTAGCTGATTTCTCTTTCAAGCAGATGTTTTGTTTATGTACTGAATAATTTAATATAACTGTTTCAGTATTAAAATTACAATAAAATACACAGGTATTTTTTAATAGTCATCTGTTTTTTCTTTAAGCCATTTGATCTAAATATAGCAATTTCTGAATAATAGCACATATGCCAGAGGGGGCTGTGAGGAAGAAGTCAAGTCCCTTAAAAAATCCTAAAGTGAAAAAGTTGTGGTGTTTTTTATGCACCTTGTCTTTCTCACTTGAAACTGATGTTTGAAATGGCTGATGCACATAGAGCAAATACTAAAAGAACTATAGTTTGCTGGATTTTACTATAGTAATATAGTATACTGCTACCAATTTGAATGCTACTCAACAGCCTACAGCAGATCTGCATTTAGATGCAAATACTGTTATCTCAGTCATTAGAGGTTTTAGTGCATAGGCTAGGGATTAATATTTATAGCTACTTAGAAAAGAGGAAATTAATCTCACAGTGTATTTTAAGGCTTGTTTTCACACCTTATTGGAAGGGAAAAAAACATACATAACACAGTTCTGAAACACAGCTAGATGCCTGGAACATTAAGCATCACTGAGATTTGCATGTCTGTGACGCGGGCTCAGTAGGAGCATGGGACAAAGAGTTCTTGATAAGGCGAGTGAGGTAGAAAAGTGAGGCTTTACTTGAAAGCTAGCACCGGCTTTTATAGGGTTCTGGTGGAAGGTTCTGGAAAGGGGCGGAACTTGGGCAGAGCATGCAAATACAAACCAATCAAAGGAAAAGGGGGTGGTAACACTGCACTGTGGCAATTGTCAGCCAATCAGGGAAAGGCACATAACATGAAATACAGAAATATATAATTTTTAACAAAACCGATTAACACTTTTTTCTAACAATTACAACCCCTATTTCTAATAACAAAAACATCTCTGACACTTAAACGAATACTGTGTTCACATGTTCGTCTGCTCCTTTGTGGCTTTCTTCTTGCTTTTCATTTTCTTTCTTCCATCTTTTATATGCTTCTCGTTTCTGGCTTCCGACATGTTTGTTAGGTTCACGTTTCTGCTCTGAAGCAGATAGGTCAATAATCTTAGAGTTTTCATATCTTTTTCTCCCATCAAAATTCCTTTTCAGACCTGAGAGGCAGTTTCTCAAACCATGACATTCATCTGAAATGAAAATTTGCCAATTCTCATCTTCCTCTGCATTATCATTTCTCCCAGATCACTTCAGAGCTTCCCAGTGAACTGAGGAAGACGTGTTGCAAGCATTGTCTTACCATGCACCTTAACAAGAATTTTGCATTAAATTAATGCTGAGAGAGATGGTATTGATTATGGTCTCTCTACTGTCTGCTTCTGTAGAAAAATATCTGAGACAAAGCGCCAAAGAATCAGTGATACCAGAGTTATGCAACCATGCACCAGGACAAGGCAATGATAGGAAAGTTCAGAAATAAAATAGTCCCATATTCATAAATCTCAGGTTTCTGAGAGTTTTAAATTTGGTTCCTCAACTCCATTTCACCTCTTCTTTTAAAATGATTCTTCCAAATGTAAATTCACTAAGAAGTGTGGCATTTTCTTTTAAACAATAAAGTGAAAATATCTCTTTAATATAAACTTTAAAAGATGGACAAAAAAGAAATATAGAGATAAAGCAATTAAATTCTTTTTTGCCTAATTATGTCAGGTACCTACATTTAAAACTCAGAGCAGTGAAGAAAATGCTCTGTAAAGGAGAGACTTAGGTGAATATTCAAATAAAAGTCCCAATTATTTGCTTTTATGAAGTGTGAATTATTACCCTGCTGAGGATGCGGATTGATTGAGCAGCCGAGTAGCCAAACAGCCAACCCACCCCATCTTGCTTATATTCTGAGTCAGCAGTAGCCTGGAAAGATGTATGATCTTCATAGACTGCACCAGATAAGCTTGGGGGTAAACTCTTAAAAGTTTATCTATTTCTGTCTGTGTAAGTTTGCCCTTAAAATGGCACTGCAAAACAACCTCTTTCATTGTAACTGCAGCAACAGTTTAACACATGCGTAGGTATTTTATGTTCCCATATAATATGTTGCCCATAATAACTTGACCTCAGAGCAATCCCTTTCTGCCTCTTTCCCTCATTCTTTCCAACCCTTTCACAGAAATGTTGACTTACTGACTTTCTTTCTCCTAGTGGCAGGGATTACTTGTATTTCAGTGAATTCAGAAATCTGCCTGCTGTGACTGATAGCCTGTGTGCTGATAAGCCAGTCTAATAAAGTATTTATTTTTTATTGATCTGTTTTTTTTTCTTGAAATCCAAAAGAACTTTTATAATTTTGAGGATTTCATCATCTGCAACATTTGAATGAAATTGCTAGATTGCAAAGTTATTGATGGGGAAATGAAGAAAGATGCTGTGATGGGGCAAAGACAGCTTAAGTCTTGTTTTTGTAAAAAAAAAACCAAAACCAACCAATCAAACAAACAAACAAACAAAAACACTCAGAAATGAGTCTGTGGGCTATGGCCTCCCATTGACAGACCCAGTCAGGGCTGATTTTAAAGATAGCTGCTGAGTTGACTTTCCTTGTGGACACATTCTTCTCCCGATAGCCTTATTTAATACTCTTTAGACCTGAGATAACTGGGCAATAGTACCACCTTTATCTTATCTCAAGTTTCCATCAAGTGGTTTAATTTACTGTCCAAATTGCCAGGAATTGACGGAGGCATACTCTGGCAGGATGGGGTAGGGCAGGGAGGGTTGTGTGGCTTTTGTGGCCGCAGGTGAGCATGTTTATATAGTTTGCCATAGAGGGAAAGTCCTTCGGTGATCTTAGCAATGTTTGAGCCATTAACAACTCAGTCTCTTGCAGGGGTTTTGGTTTGGGGTTTTTTGGGTTTTTTTTTAACCTATTTTTCCTTGTCTAACAATATTAATTAACTAAATATCCACAATTTTATATTCAGCCTAAGCAGTAGTTTCCTGACAAATATATTCCTAGGAACTTAAATATTTTAATTTTTTTCCATCTGGAAAGACCATTGAACATAGCAATCTTTGACAAAGGCAAAGACTCAGAGAGGTGTTTTTAGAGCATGACTAATACACACTGACAGGACTCGACTCTTTACAAACTATCACTTACTTTTAAGTGCCATAACTGTCAGGCTATAAGTTATTCATGTCTTTTGGACTACTCTTCATTTCTCCTATAGAGGCTTTGTCACTATGCAGGAAAGAATTCAAGATTTATGAGGTTAGATATAGTGCTGAGAACTGAATTTAGCTAAACACATTTACAGCTGGAATATCTACTTCAAAGAAGGGAACTCTGAATTTTCTGGGGGGTTGTTCAGTCTGCTTTGACAGAGAAACATAGTTTATTTGATAATAAACATACTTTTTTTAAAAATATATTTCATATCAACTAGTTTGGACAGATATGTGAGGGTTCTATATTTATTCTTTAAAGCTTCACAAAGCTTCACAGGTTTAAAAGTGAGGCCTTGCAACTGGAAAAAAAGCTCATGAAAGTTCAAGTTCTAGAGAATGAATTTAGGAGAGGGAGCTTTTAAATCAGCAGTGGCTGAACTTCTGAGGAACCCCACTTCTTTGTTTTCAGGTGTCCTGACCTATAGCCTCTTATGTTCAAGTGCTGTGCTTTCTATCTTGATTCCTGATTCTTCCATCTACCCAAAATAAAGCATCAGTTCCATGTCTCATATTTCCTTTCTCTTACTTGTATCCTCTACTTTCCAAGTCACTCTAACATAAGGATAGAGTTTCTCAAACATCTACACTAGCATCCTGGTTGATTTGGATATGCTTCATTTCCTTCATGACCTTATTTCACATTATTACACAAATGGCACCTTGCTATCCCAGTCTCAGAAATTTTTACTCTTTTATTCCTGACAATATGTAATTCATCATATTTAAATGTCAGGTTTAAGCAGCTCTCAGTTGCAGACCATTGCCACAACCCACTTATCCACTATTCACTGAGAAAGAAAGGAGAATGAAACAGGGCATATACCAGTTGCTAGGGCATTCTTTAAATCTTCATGAATTGAGGCTATTTCACACAGAAAAGTGTGACTAGTCCTTTGGGGATATAATTTGCCCACTGAGGGAAAGCTTCAAATAAACATACTAGTGATGTTCACCTATGCCATGTGGGAGGCAAATCTTGGTGGCAGCCTAAGTGCCTAAATATCCCTTAGGTTTTCAGGGGCCGAAAAAAGGGGATTATCTCATCTGTATTTCTGCGAGTTCCATTCTAAGAATTTTTTTAACCCACTGAGTGATTTAAAGCAGATTTACCAGAGGGATAGAAATCTGAAAGATGAGTAAGTTACTACCAGTTTTACAGAAGTAGGTGCGTGGCTAGTGCTGAGACTGAGATCTAATCACTTTCAAGCTGTCATCTTTCTCTGTGGAAAAGCCTTAATAAAATTCCAGAATTTATTGTACTGAATACATATTTACTGAAGATTTGTTTTATCAAAATTAAATTGATCTACCAAAGAAAAGACACAAATCTTAAAAATATAGGCAACTATCTTCATGATTTTAAGGTATTATGAGTAAACAGTGTTTTCATTAAAATAATAGAAGGCTGGATCATGACTTTAGAATTTCCTAATGGCTATGTTTTTGCACACTGAAAGTGACTTTAGTTGAGTCTACATATTGAGGCATTCAGCATTTCCACTGCACAGTTTGGGTAATTAATCAAGGTTCTCTTTTCCTAACTGAGGCTTGACAATATCTAAACTGCAGCATCTCACTCTTAGGCACTTCTAACTTTTTCTAGATCTAGCTCAATTTGTCTTCAATGAGTAATTCACAGATAAAAGTACCAAAACCAAGGAAAACAAACTGATTTTGGAAATTTTTATTCATCCAGAAAGGACAATTTATGGTTTGAACAAATTTCTACAACAGGTCCATATCATTCTTATGTTGGGGCCCCACAGCTGGATGCAGTACTACAGGTGGGGTTTCAAGAGAGCGGAGTAATGAGGGAGAATCACCTTCCTCAGCTTGCTGGTCACATTACTTTTAATGCAGCCCAGGACATGTCTGGCTTTCTTTTGTGCAAGTGTGCATTTCACATTTCTTAACAGGATTTTTTAACAGTATCATTTAACAGCATTATCTGGGTGCATATTTCTTAAGAGTATTATGTGGATACATATTTCCAATTAACTCTAATTAAATTTAGGCTTTTTACAAGCAAAAAAAAAAAA
>VWZG01001794.1:11562-24005 GCA_013396735.1 Grallaria varia
AAAAAAAAAAAAAAAAAAAGAAAAGAAAAAACACATTCCATGGAAATAAAAGTAGTGCCAATGAAAAATTATTTAATTTTTATCCTTTAATATATAACTTTGAGTAAGTTATTTTCTTAGTACTAGAAAATTACTTACTGATAAAATTAAGAGAGAAGATATAATAATACTAAAAAAAAAAATCCTGCTTAAATGTTCTTTGAGTATCTTAATCACTTTTGGTAGAGTTTTCTAGCCCTTTTAAAGTCTACACTCTACCCTCAAACAATTTATTTGCAAGTCTGCTTTAGGATGCCTTCCTCTAATTCTCAGGCGGTACCGCATACAGCCAATCCTGAGTTTTTGAAATCAGCTGCACAGTCCTAGTAAACTTTATAGGAAAAGTTTTCCCTGTTAACAGCTGCTGTTAGAAGTTAAAAAAGCAAATCTGAAACAGAAAAATAGGTCCAAAGGCAGAAAGTGTAGGGTAAGCAGCAGCATATTGGAGCCATAAGGAAAACTTAAGAGGATTAGAGTAAATAGCATGTGTGTGCCTGAAGGCAGAAGATATTTTTTTAAAGGTCATCCAAAAATAAACATTGCCGGTGGGCTTGCAATTGTTAATATATTTTTTTTCTACTTGCATGCTCCTTGGAGCTCCACCTATATTTTCTGAAATTTCCATTACAAAAAAAATCCCCAAAAAAACAAACCAAAACAACCAAAAACTGACCCCCAAAAATAAAAAAAATCAACAAACCCCAAAAAATCATAGTAGCCTTTTCCCACTTTTAGCATTGATTTAGACATTTAGGAGAATCACAAAAAATAACAGTATTATTTAACAAATTAATATAACAGTGTAAATAAAAGTGATATCCAATCTTTTCCTCTACATGGCTATACAACTTAGCTGCTGCATACTGCTGTGTATCCTAGAATATTATTGGCCGTAATGTCTATTTAGATGTTCTTTAAGTTTCATAAGAAATAAAAACATAACTTCTCTGAAAGATTCACAATAATACTTGACTAATCCATTACTGTCTAAGAATTCGATAGCATCAGGTTTGGGTATCAAGTATATAGTTGCTCTGTTGATTCAACCAAAATGTCTTAGTTAAATCACCTCATAAAACCAAACTGAAAGCTGACTCAAGTCTAAATTGTGTTGCTCTGATCTATGTGTTCTAATAAAATAATGGGATTATATTCCAGATTCATGGAACCAACTAGTGATATTATTTACTGGGAAATAAATTATAAATTACAATGAAAATTTACCTACTTACTTTTTTTATGAACTTTCTGTGATTCTAGTCTATTGAAGGGCTGTAGTCATAAGAGCCACAGTCTGTAATCCTTCATCCTGAAGCAATAACTTTTCTTACTATTGTTTTAGCATTCGTGCCATTGAATTAATTAAGTTCATGCAGGAACATTTTTGATTTAAAGTATTTTGCACCATTTTGATAAGTTTAATGGATAGCCCTGACCTTTAAATTATAACATGCATTCAGTGAATCAGTAGAATATAAGTAATCTAGCAAACATGAGTTCTACCTTCACAATATAAAGAACAAACATCTCACAAAATCACATCAAATCATCAGTAAAACATTAAACAAGTATTTTACTTGTACAATGTGGATTCTATTAAAATGTCAAGCTTTACTAACTTGAAGAGGTCGCCAGCTAGAGCTTCAACACATATGCGTGGTAATTTACAGGGATATAAAGGTAAACAAGAGAGTATAACCCATACATCTTGACTCAAATTTATAGTCTCAAATACTGTTGTTTTCAAGGGAATTAATAGCTGAAGATAGTTGAACATTAAGTTCCTCTAAAAGTCCAATGCCCATGCAAAATACGAAGCCTGGCGCAATGCAGCCTGTACTGTGGGCTCACAGAGGCAGCATGCTGACCTGAAAGGAAGTTGCATAAAAGAAGCTTATATTAAACGTCCAAGTACAGAGTGACGTGAGTTCATGCGAGTGGACACGATTTGTTACTCCCTTTTCTAGACAGCTTCTTTTCTTATTAAGCACTCTCCCTTAGTTTTCACTGCTAATTTCAGTACAATATGTAGGAAATTTTCTATTAGAACAATACAGAGCATTGACAAATAGGTGAAGGCAATCTTGTACAGAAACTTATTTATATGCAAAGTGAGGATTTATTCCTACAAAACAGCAACAACAACAACAACAAAAAAAATCAGTAAAAGGATGTAAAAACAACTGTAAAGGCCACTAATTGTCACTACTCCCATTTCACAGGGATGAGAAAAGCTGGTGAGCTTTCACCAAATACTCCCTCTGGGAGCACAGTACCATTTACTCTTGGAGGCTAGGATTAAGGGAAGTTCCTAAACAGAGTTAAAACCTGGAAGTGGAAAAAAAGGAAAACAGGAGACTAAATAAAACTACATACCACTATTCCCACAGGAATAAGGATAGTCTGACATGCTCTTTTTCTGAAAAATCTTGTCCTACAACTGCACATTGGTTGCAATAGTAACGTTAAAAGATACAGTATTAAAACCTGTTATTCTGAGCTTTGTTACTTGCTGAAAGTCTTTTTCTTCAATATATCTCAAAATAGGACAGTAAAAATGCTTCTGAAAGGCTAAAAACTACACAAGAATAGTTAGGACTGACAATTAGATGTATTCCATTTTTATCTCACTAATATGCTACAAATGACCAGTATCCTAAAGGTTTTATTTGCCAAATGTAGGATTGTGCTATGATTCAGAAACTTTATAAAGGGTATCTAGGAAGAGTAAAGGTGGATAAGTATTGTTTGATCTTGAGATTGCCAGTCCTTTTTTATTTTTTCAAACAAGTCATATTGTTTTATTTTTCCCTAATACTATTTTAAAAATGCTATACAATCAAAAAAAGCCCCAAAGAATGTTTCCTTAGCTTTTTGTAGCAATTGTACAATAGTGACTTTGAAAATTGACTATGGTCTTTAAATTAGAGACAGATTCAAACTTCATTTTCACCCAAGTCTTTTCAGATTTTCATGCATTTTGAATCTTAAAGGTAATAACCCAGGAATTTATTGATGCTCATGTCAGCAGTTGATACTTTCGATACATTGTGTGGTTTCTTGGGGTTAAGTTAAATAAAACTCATTTATATCAGGTGCTGATCTTTAGAATTAATGGAATACATTTGTGTATTTATTGAAAACATTGAAAATATATTTATTTACAATATTTATTTTCAATATTTTTGCAGAAGCTATTTTTCAGATTCAAAATTCTAATATACAGATCTCCACTACTTGATGTAGTGTCTAGGACTTCCGTAGTGTTTTTCATCTCAGGCACCTATCAAGAAATAAATGTAGACTATATTTTGCAACACAGTCAAGTTTGTAATACATGCAACCTTCAATCTGTATTGATCACAACAGCCTTTCAAGGAGGCAAGGGCATTATATATCATCACTTGCCTGTACCTTAGCTCTGCCAGTATTTTTAGCATGTACAAAGCAATGTAAGCTTCAGATTTACCTTCAGTATTGAACAGATTCTTCACAACATAGTGATGAGGGGCACATAACTGCTGATAAATACATTTGTGCTTCACTTGTATTAAGCAAGCCTCACACTTTCAGAAGGACATCCTGAAGGTGTTATCATCCCTTTTCTACTGACAAGGAAACAGTAGCAAAGACATTGAAGTGACTTGTCCAAGGTCAATAGCAGATCAAGAGAAACAGAGAGAGGTTTGCTGAAGTAGCATAATACCTTTTTTTGGCCCCATCATTAGAACCAGATGGTGATGCATGTTTCTCCTTCATACGATAAACTTGAGGCCATGTGGCAGCACACCTTTTTTTTCTCCAGACCCTGCTATCCTATTCAGATTGCAGCTGTGCCTACCCTGAGTGGTAGAGTTGAGATTAGTTAGCAATGATGACAGCAATTGTGGAAGAACTGGCAGGCATTCTTAAGCGACTTGTAGTTGTACTTGGTAAAAACCTCTTGCTTTTCTGTCTATACCCAGAGCCATAAAATCAGAATAAGGGAACAATTATCCTCTTTAATATCTTTGCTCTAGTGTTATGTGCTGATCACAGTTTAATTCTCAATCTCAAATGAATCTGCTGCATAAGGAATTTCAGAAGCCTATAGTTACTTTTTATTTCAAGGCTACATTTTCGGAGAGTAGCTCCTACTTAGATAGGCAATGTGTTGTTTGTGAGTTTCTGGTAGCTTTAGTCATTTTACATCCTTGAATTGCCTGATGGTGATAGATGTTATTTAGGACTACTGGCACAGTGAGTAAGCTTTGGTGTTGAAATCTAGTAAGTGGAGTCAAGAAGGAGAAGGGCAAAAGAAACTGAAGAAATAGTAAAAAATATAAATGAACTGACATCTTGACAGGCTTATTATATTATTTGCCTCACTGTTTAAAAATATATTAATTATGAATACTAATTATGTGGCACAGGAGATTGTCATTAACATTATTAGTTTAATTTTTACAAGTAGTTATTGGTATACTCTGCCTATTTAGACCCATTTTCCTAACTGTAATGACCTTCTAATTATACATATTTTATAAAGATATCTAGAAATATTTTTGAAGATATTTTTGAACAATATGGACTGGGTTTTTAGCTATCAAAATTTATTCTTCTATTTTTAATTAATAAATTGCTTAAGGATGGCTTTTTAATGTTCCTTTATTTATTGAGTGCAATTTACTTGTCAATTATTTTCATCCAAAGATTCCTGTCTTGGTTTCAGCTGGGATAGAGTTAATTTTCTTCTTAGTAGCTGGCATAGTGCTGTGTTTTGGATTAAATATGAAAATAATTATAACATACTGGTGCTTTTGTTGTTGCTAAGTAGTGCTTACCCTAAGTCATAGGTTTTTCAGTTTGCCAAGTTCTGCCAGCAAGCAGGTGCACAAGAAGCTGGGAGGGAGTATAGCTGACACAACTGACATAAATCGGCCAAAGAAATACTCCATATCAAAGAACATCAGCCGCAGTCAGTTGGATGGGGCTGATCACTGCTTTGGGATAGGCTGGGCATTGGTCAGTGGATGTGAGAAATTTTATTGTATATCTCTTGTGTAACTTGTTTTTTTTTTTCCCATTACTATGATTATTATTATTATCATCTTCAATGTATTTCAAATTACTAAAATGCCCTTATGAGAGCCCCCAGGTTTTATTTTCTTCTGATTCTCCTTCTCATCTCAGAGGGGAAGCGGGCAAGGAATGAGTGAGTAGCTGCATGACACTTAATTTCTGGCTGGGGTTATAAACACAACAAAAACTCTTAATTTGACAAATGTTTAGGCCCACACAATCAGAAAACAAACAAACAGAAAAATCACAGTTCTATTTTATTGTTCTTCTTCAGTAGACCCTTACTATTGTAGGCTGATAACGTTTGTTGAGTTTGTTGAAGGTTGTAGTTCATATCCTCATTTCAGGGGTGGGGTGTATTTTGTTTTTAACCAACTGGATCTGCTTACCGAGTCAGTTCACTGGGTGATCAAATAATTGGCTGGGCTAGGACAGCAGGATGGGAATAAAATAAAAGGACAATGGAAGTGATCATGGAACCCACCTTTACAGAAGCAAGTTGTCAACTATCAGTGCATGAAACTGCATCACTATTCAAAGTATAGAAGAAGAGGGTTGTCAAATACTAGTGACCTTCTACTAAAACATTAGAAAACAATAGAAAAAGAGCTTACTACCACGTAGGAAAAACAGCTTTGATAGGTCAAAGAGGTTTCTTAGGAGAAGATGAACTTGAGTTTTGTGCCTGATTAAGAAAAGTCAAAATTAGAATAGATACAGAAAGTACATCAAAACTGACTAGAGCAGTTCTTTCTCAGCAATAAAAACTAGGATAGGTTCAAGAACAGGACATTTGAATATCAGAAAGAATGGTGACAAACTATTAGGAAGAGGACGACATATGGATATTCCTTCTTTAAAATATATTCATATTTTTTTAGACCATTAGAAAGAATGATTCTCCCATGAAGCCTTTGTTTTATTTTTCAACTTTATTCTGCTCCTTAACTTATCTTGTAAACTACAGAATGTGTGAAAGGATGGTGGGATACTCGTGAAAGGACATAAGTTATTTACAAGTATTGAACATGTGTCTAGTAGGGCAAGCAAATGTGTTCGACCATGGGCTAGATACCCATATTGGAAAGTTCTGAAAAAGTGTACTTGATTAAGGGTTTCAGGAACAGACAATGAGGACTAAGGAAAGTCAGAACTGGGATTTATGGAGATCAAGGGAAACTTGAAAACAATTAGCTGGATTTTGAGACCCTGGGGGGAGCGTTTAATTAATAATTTGGATAAATTAAAATGTGAATGTCATTTACATCTTATTGTTCAAGGGAGTTAATTAATACAGCTCATATAGCTATTGCTATAATACTGTGGGTTTGAGTGATTTTTTTCCTATTTAATGCTCTTATTATCTTTCTCTAAAATTCATATTTAAAATTTTATGGGAGAGAAATTATTTTGGTGTGCTAAGTAGCTAAAAAGAAATAAAGAAATCATACTCTTGTATCGTCTTATTTGTTTGACTTTTTAAAGATTTTCTGCAGCATATTCTGTGACCTAAGAGTACAAAATCATGTAATGATAATGCTTAGAATTGTGTAATCTCTGCTCGTGAGTATTGACAGCTGAGATCGTAGCTTGACTGTTGCATTTAACTGCAGTTCTTTATTGCTGTTCATTATGACTTGAAGGCTTACAAGAGTGAGAAGACAGAAGAATTCATTTTGTGCTGCTTTCCCCCAATATCAATGGTTAGAAATTTTCAATCTATAAGCATGTTATGTTTCCTACAATAGAAAATATGCTGCAGTGCTGGAATGGGCAAATTACTGCCTGCAAAGAAGTGCTACGTTTTGAAGCTATATCAGGGAACAATGATGCTTGCTTGAGTTTTACCAGAAAGGAAAAAAAAAAAAAATCGCTATTCCTTATATAAGCAGTAGGGTTTTTTTTGTACTCAAGAGAATGGGGATGTACGAATCAATGAACTAAACAGGGGAGCTTTTAAGCAACTGCAAAAACTTTTCAGCTGCTTATGTGCAACCTAGGGCACAGAAGAAAGCACACTTTAAAACACGAAACAACTCAACAGCTAGCAACCATTTCCTTTTTTTTTTCCCCTGAATTTGAGTGAAGTGGATGAATATATCCTGTAACTGCCCTGCTAGTCTTATTAAACTGAATATAATATATAATTAAAACATGTTTTTTTCTCAGTACAAGTGAAAAACATTTTTTTTACAAATTACATTCCTGAAATTTTAGTGAAAAAAAACAACTTTCTGCTCTAGTCCATATTGAGGCACAGAGTGAAACAGTAACAAAAATAATTCCTCCATGTGCTTTGGATAGGGTGTCTGTGACTGGCTGGTTTTTTCAGGAAATACTCACAGGCATGGAATTTGATTTAAAAATTATTTCTTCAGTATCTGATTTTTATGTGGTCAGTGATATGAATCTTTGCATATATTATTCAAATAGACAGTGACAATTGTGTCTGGATAGACAGAGTTCTCTGTAGCTTAGATTTTCTTTGACAGCAATGCAGAGTATTAAGATTAATGTGTATAACTATAAAGCCACCAGATGTTCCTTTGTCCTTCATCACTGTCTGATGAACTATGCATCACTATAGTGCTGAACTATGCAAAATATTCCAGGACACCTCTCCATGATGCTTTTCTCTATGATTGCCTTTTGATATTCATTTCTGTTAAGCTCCTTTGAGACCATTTCCAGATCTGAATACAATTTTGCAGGTAGAAACAAGCAAAAAGAAAATTACTGAACCCTATTTCCTCTTAGCTGTTTACATGTCCCGAGTTCTGTCAGCAAGATCATCTCTTATAATTACGTATTTTCTACAGATGTTTATACTAATGATGTCTCCATGCAGCTCACCATGCCTCCATTTTCTTTATGATTCTTCAGGAAAAATCTTCTGAGGCTTTACATCAGTAGATTAACATCATTTGGAATTCACCTGCAGTGAAGAAAAGAGAATGAGAAATATATTCCCCTGCAAACAGGCACACAGGTATTCACGTGTGCCACTTATTGCATTTGTTATCTCCCCAGAAAGAGAGCTTCATAGTGGTTGACAACTCCACCCCCAAGCTGTAATATGAACAATATATTTATTATTTGAAAAACTGTCCTGTAAGGTCTGAATTCTGGCCCTGATGTTTTTCATACGTTTAGTAAGAGGGAAAAGAAAAAAAAAAGAAATATTTTCTGTACAGCTGTCATCCAACTCTTCATAATCCAAACCCTTACCTTACCAAATGGTGGTGATTGTTCATGCAAACAGAATTGGTTGTACATTAGATTAATAGCTTTACCCTGACAATACAAATACTATGTAGTTTCAGCAAGGCTGTTAAAGTTATCAGTACACTTTCTCTCTGCAATAAGTGTGCTTTGACATAATTTACTGATCAATTCAGTTGAGTGCAGTAGAAATTTTCATTAGTGATGAAAAAAAGTCAATGCAGCAGCTACTTGGGAAGTGCTTTTGGTGTCCTCATAAAAAGCTCACTCACAGGAAGTGTCTTCTTCCCCTTTCCCAGACAGCTACGTTGTTCCTCTCTGAGGAGGCAATGATGGAGGTGAGGAGGCAATGATGGAGAGTTGAAGAGTGTGTAAAGGTAGGTGTGTCTTAAAGCAATAATGAAATGATAAACTGATTTTTATTGCTCAAACTAATTATTAAACTGATTATTGTTTCATAGATGTATACACATTGTTCTTTTAGGAAGGAAAATATGGTTGAAACTTTTTAAAGAAATATTAACTCATGAGTGCAGCAGACTAGTTAGCTCAGTGATGACCACTGAAAGTCTTCAGTATTGTTTGTACTCCTTCCATCTGCTTCTGACAATGAGAAAATATGGATGTTGATGCACGATGCCAGCTGTCCAGAACCTAGTGCTGTGTAGAACCCTGACTGACTGCCTACTTTGAGTCAGGGAAATTTAAGAGCTTATACAGCCCTTGTCAGACACAGTCTACAGCACTGAATGACATAGTCCATTCAGGATCATAGCCATAACATGCAACCAGGTGGAGGTTTAGCAGTTTGTATGAGTTGACGCTTGCCAGTAAGTTTATAAAAACTTTTCTGCGTGCTGGTAGAGGTGCTGAACTAGTACTCTTGATTGATAGTGCATCTTGAGGTACAGTGTGCTGTCTGACTTCCCAAAGCACTGTGCAGTCATTATCTTCTATGTGAAATATCCATTTATCCAGAAATACCATTCATGGGCTCACAGTCTTTAACAGATTTTATCTAGTTCTGTTTCAGGACTACTAGTGAATTCATGACCATATTTCCTAAAGTAGTCACACTGCCTAGACCAATCCAGATTAAAATTAGGAGTCATTGGTGGGAAGAGACTTGTATAAAGAAGTTTTTGCATGTGTTGTATATCTGAAATACTATAAAAAAACTTGCAAAATAGAAAGAGAGGTGAGGTTCATAGAATAGTCCTCAAAGAAGATTTTGACAGCTGTAGAACAGATACCCAGCTGAGCAACATTCTAGGTGTCCATCAGGAGGTTAAAAAAAAAAAAAAAAGATTTTTTTTCTTACTGCTTGTGGACATTAAATAAATTGTGGGGTCAATATCACTCTTAAGTTCTAGATTTTCCAAAGGTAGATGAAAATTTATTATTTCCTACTTCCTTACAGAAGAGCGGGTGGGAAGTTTGTAGTTTTTGCTGGATTATAAAACTGTAGTCTAACTTTTCCATTAGAAAGACTGCTCTCTATTCCACATGGGATATCTTCAGTAATGCATTGTTTTTTATATAGAATAAAAAGAAACAGATTAGTACTTTCAACTTTCTTTTAAAGTTGTTTCCCTAGAGCTAGCAATTGGTCCTGCAGTATTTCAAATGAATCTTTTATAAAAGTTTTATAACCTAGTCTATTTCTCAGTTTTGATTCTACAAAGGTTTCTGTATTGAAATGCTTTTCTAAGTGCCTTCACAGGTCATTTGGATCCAGCTTCTCATTTTGCTTACGCCTTTCTCTGAAAAGGTAGTTGGAGCTGTTTCAATACGTTTCTGAAATCAAAATCTGCAGTTTGCCCATTGTCTGATTTTCAGTCATACAGAGATTGCTAATCTTCAGTATGTTCATAATTTATCCTTTTTCCAATAAATCCCAATCTACTATGCACAACTTAAGATCATTAGCAGGTCCTCCTTAGTCAGAGAATTGAAATGAGATTTTCACATTTTGTATTGGCTGTGTATTTACATCAGCTTTGTAACTTACTCCATGAAAAGACAATAGAAAGATTCACAAATCAGTTACATAACATTTTACTTTGTCTTTTTTACACAGGTCTGTCCCTTTATGGATTTTTTCCCTTTCATATATTTCAATTTTATTGAGGGTAGCATGAAAATAATGCCACTCAGAAAGCCATTGCTATTTCACAAGTCCAGTTTTCACCTCCTGCTTCTCATGTATGTTCAGATGTGCACTTATTTTCATATGTGCTCAAAGGCGACAGGATGATCTATCTTCTGGCACTGAAAGCCTTTATTCTTTCTTCTTTAGTCTATGTTCCCTTGATAGACCACCTTCCTGCCCTCTTATTTGCAGTATTGCAGTGCTCACTAAACCTGGAAGTCTCATATAATTTTTTCCTCTGTATAAATAACCATTTTTTAAAAAACACAATTACCTTTGTGTAATCTTTATTATTCTCCAACCTTTCTGTACAGTTTAAGCATGTAGACAATATTTGAAGGTAGCTCAGATTTCACTGATAAGAGCTATTTAATTTCCTTCCTACGCTTCAAAGGAGTGCTGTGAACTTAGAAAATATTGAGTGCATGCATATAAACCCACTTCTTGTAATTTCCTCTAATGTCCATCAGAAGGTTATCTGTTTGAGGGTGATCTTTATTTGTATTTTGATATCTTTCTTCTCCCAGACAGCCTCTCTGTTTTCTAGTCTGATACTGTTTCACACATTTTTTTCACCATAAATTTAAATAGCTGATAGAATGTTTTCAATTCAACTCAGAAACTGCAAGAGTTAGATCTTTGCTGGCAGATTTTTAACATAAAAGAGCGAGCTGAAATAAAGTAACACTAAGGAAAACAGTGCATTTAGGCTGTTAAATGGTTTTCCTTTTTCCAGCTGAGTACAAGAAGATAAGGAATTTTTCTGTATCTACTATCTTATGCGTGTATCAGTATGTCACAAGAGACAGACAAAGCTACTAGTAAATGCCTTTTGCACATTGGGCTTTCCCTCCAGGTCATGTCTTCTACCATCTCAGAGGACAATCCAGTTCACTCACAAATGGTCCGTGGTTAGCAGTATATGTCTAGCAGTATAAGTTCTTCACTAAAGGAAATTAAGGATAACTACAGATCTAAGATTTCCCTGAAAAATTCAGCTCCCTAAAATATAGAGAAATAAGTATTTTTATTTTCCTGAGCTTAAAGACTTTTGGATAATGAGATCTGAGAAGGAAAATGTGCACATAGGTGGTAAATTGTGTGTAACATGTACAGTCTTTCCAAAAGACACGTGAAGTATTGAAGTATTCTTTTATTCCATATAGTTTTAAATTCAGTTAATCACAAAGTCATGACTGTTGAGGTAGCCCAGGTTGTGGCCTAGAGAGCAGAAGAAAGAGCATCCAAAGGAGGGCAATGAAGGCGGTGAAGGGCCTTGAGGGGAAGCCACATGAGGAGCGGCTGAGGGCACTTGGTCTGTTCAGCCTGGAGAAGAGGAGACTGAGGGGAGACCTCACTGCAGTTACAACTTCCTTGTGAGGGGAAGAGGAGGGGCAGGCACTGATCTCTGCTCTGTGGTGAGCAGTGACAGGACTCGAGGGAATGACCTGAAGTTGTGTCAGGGAGGTTTAGGGTGGATATTAGAAAGAGATCTTCACCAAGAGGGTGGCTGGGCACTGGAACAGGCTCCTCAGGGAAGTGGTCACAGCACCAAGCCTGACAGACTTGAAGAAATGTTTGGGTGATACTCTCAGGCACATGGTGTGACTCTTGGGCATGGTCCTGTGCAGGGCTGAGGGCTAGACTCAATAATCATAGTGGGTCCCTTCCAGCTCAGCATATTCTGTGATTCTGTGAAATAATCAAATCAGCTAGATACAGAAATTGTATGAATATATCAAAATCTACAGACTGTTGGTATGCAAAATATATTGCACGTAATCTTTATAAAAGTGTAAACATTTCCACACACAAAAGCATGTGCAACAGGATTAAGGCAGAGGGAGATACCAGATCAGAAAGTAGAAATAAATATGGAAAGTCTGGTAATAGAAATTGAAAAACTGCAAGCAGTGAAAACACACAGTTACAAAGAAGTGCAATCCAAAAAACCCCTCCAAAAAAAAAA
>VWZG01001794.1:24030-38151 GCA_013396735.1 Grallaria varia
ATTTGGCTAAAGCCATGGCCAGGAATTGAAGTCTGGAATTAATATCAGTAAGACATTAAGAGAAATACAACAAATTAACTAACACCATACAGATGAAAGACTTTGAATGGTTTGGTTGATGGGACTTTACTTTTAAAAGACTGACTGCTATTATGATGTTAAAAAAACTCTCTGTATTTCTTGTATAGTTTTGATTTTTTTTTTGCAGTAAAATATATGAATATTAGAAAGAACGAAATAAAAAATTAACAAAAAGATGGCATGCACATCTGCATTTGCAATGGTGACCGTTACTATTCCTGTACAGTTATACACTCTTTTTTTAATGATGTGAAAAGAAAGAAATGTAAACCATATTTTGTAAAGTTATTTTATGTGAAACTAATAAAACCAATCATTTGGGCAGGGGTAACGTAATACTGGTACTACTACACTACTACTTGTCATAGGAATAAATGTAATTCTCTGTGACACTGAAGTGGATCACGGCTTACAGCTCTGTAAGCTAGATAGATTTTAGGCACTGGCTGATACACATTTTAAAATGCTTCATAGTAAATGGTGCATTTTCTGCAGTTAAAAAAACACATATAATCTACCTATGCTTTTCTCTAAACTTAAGTTATTGTGAACTATAAAACTTACATAGCTTTCTAGTGCTCAGCATTTAAAGAAGCAATGCAGTCAAATTGCAAGAGATATAATATTACACTGTAGAATATTAGCAAGTCTAGCAAAAATGCTAGAGACGTAACAGGAGAAAGTTTCATGTTTGTTTGTTTGGTTGTTGTTTTAAAAATAACGTAGCTAGATCAGACTTGTGAATTTCAATTAGAGGACACTCTATGGTATATACTTGTTTACTGTTCACAGCTTATAACCCAAAGGTGAACTTAAAGCAGATGCAGGAATAATGGGGTTTAGTTTCTATTAATATAAGGTCTTAGTTATTATAATTTCAATGGACATTTCTTTTCTACACTCCTGACTTCAGTGGACATAAAACCAAGAACTAATTTTGATCATCTCTACAGATTCCACTCTACATTTTGGAATACATTTAGTTAAAATTTAAATAGTTGGTATCTAAGTAAAATCTATAAAGGAATGTAGTGAAATTTGACTGCTAAAAGTAGTCAGTTATGAACAATTATACTTTTTTCAGTAAAAGTTGTTATAAGCAATAACATTGGCTTGTTTTCCTGTTAAAGCTCTTTTAACCACTTCTTTAGCCTAACAAATATAACGAAAACAATAGTATTCAGGTTCTGAAGTTCTCTATTAGTAAGCAGTTTTGTGGGACTAGAACTTGTTGGAATGACGGTCTCTTTAAAAATCTTGTTTGGGGATCCTAATCTCTAACTAATATTGCCTCATTGTTTTCACTGTACGTAGAAAAATAACTGTGGACTACTACCTTTTCCATATGGTTAAATTAAGTGAAAATTTATGCTCAAGTCAGTTAGACTTCCATGGGAAAAGGTTGCTGTAGTACCTGTTTAATAACACCACATATGACAACATCATGGCTAGGCTTTGCGAATGAAGATTTGGGAAGGGCTCTACCCATGCTTGCTGCAAGTGTGCTGGTGGCTAAAAAGGCTGATGCGAGATAGGCAAGTCCGGTTGCAAAAGGCACAGCAGAAAGCCTTCATAGGCAGTGTTGGTGAAGCACGGTTCTTTCTGCGTTGTCTTTTCTCCTTGAGACTGATTCTGTGTGCATTCTCAAATGAATCAGCAGCGTTATGGATGGTGTGTCTCCATGCCTCCCGATTGGAGGCCAGAGTGGACCATTGATGGTAGTCAATATGGCCAAGGCTGAGGTATTGTTTCAGAGCGTCCTTGTATCTCCTCTTCAGGGCTCCTCTCTCGCGGCAGCCAGAGGCAAGTTCATCATAGAGCACGATCTTAGGGAGGCGGTGATCCTCCCTCCTGGCACATAAAGCAGTGGAGAGTATTTTTTGATTGTAATGTACTTGTAACACCACTGAATTAATGGCTCTTTTTAATTATCAGCAGTTAGGGAAACTATGGTATAGCTCAAAGTCATAGCTACTTCTTTACTCGTTATCTACTGTTATGAAAGTCAAAGCTCATTATATTAAGCAATCTGTATTACTTACATTAGTTGTAGTGACCTCTGAAACAAAAGAAAGTTTAAGAAATATCATAAGGTGTGAAGATGAATACTGTATAACTAGGTTATAATATAAAGTCTAATTCATTCTTAGAGAAATAAAATTAATGACATTTAAACAAAATTCTAAAATCTTTCGAATTGTGTATCTAAGTCTAGAAGTTGCTACAAAATCTATTCTGTGGAGGTATTTCCCATGATATCTTTGAAAACATAAGAAAATAGGGTTTATGTGTTATAGCAAAGATTTAAAAACAATTCCGTGTGTGTTAACTGACTTTATATTTTAGTTTGATACTCGTAGGAAAGACTTAATTTTTTTCATGTAGCTATAAAATTATATCTGTATATGTTATATTTATACATTTCCAATATATGTGGGGGAAGCAATGAAAGTTAATAGAATGGGAAAAGCTATCTGTTAAAAGTCCTAAAATATTTTCCCACCATCCATATGAAATAATTACACTCTTTCATGCCAGTATTTTAAGAATTACTCAATTGTTTGTTTGCTATTTGCCCCTTTCATTGAGACAAAATTATGCTGAGTAATCACAGCCCACAGCACAAAGTCCTGCAAGAAGACTGGTGGTAAGATATTGTCTCTGGTACTTACCCTTGCAGAGACTCAGTCAGTGCGCATGGCCTAGATTTTCTCACTGAGAAAGAACTGAAGCTTTTCATCACCTACACTTCTTTAGGACCTGGGGCTTTATCTTCCATAGGATAATGTAGCAAAAACTGATGTCAGAAAAATCTAGAGAACTTTAAAGGCAAAATTTCATGATCACATTTGTGGGCTCTTATACTTGGCCATTTACCTCTACCACTATTTTCTCCCTCGCCGAGTGAAAAGGGAGATAGATGAATCCGAACCTACTTTGGCTTTTAACTTCCTGTGTTTACTGACATCAAACTGCACCTTCCATTTCTTATTCCAGGAATTCATATTTGAAAGCAATGAGGGAAAGAATGTTTAATTCCCTCCACATAATAGCATTAAAACAACTTTACTGCAGCTGTACTATCAAGTAATAAGCACACTGTTTAAATAATCTTTAAATGCATTATAAAATTGTACATGCCATACAGATTGCAAAGTCACTTTAGGATTTCAGGTTACTGAGAAAATTCATGATGTCTACATGATGAATTCTCATTTTCTATTTTTTTCCTAGGGTTGAAGACATGCTTGATGTTTCACCTACATGATAGGCAGCATAAAAAGGAGTTCTGACTATTAAAAGAAAGGCTAAAATGTTAACACTAATAATATAGTTCTGAAAACTAATCACATTTCTGCACACTGGACTTTTGCTATCTATAAGGGAAATATTAGAGGGATGGACTAGGAAAGGCTGAGAGAGTTGGGATTATTCAGCCTGGAGAAAACTTCAGGGTAACCTAATTGCAGCCTTCTGGAAGCTGAAGGGAACCTATAAGAAAGATGCGGAGAGACATTTTACAGGGCAAGGGAGAATGGCTCCAAACTGAAGGAGTGTAAAGTTAGATTAATTATAAGAAAGAAACTCTTTACTGTGGGGGTAGTGAGTCACTGGAACAGGTGGCCCAGGGAAGCTGTGGATGCCTCATTCCTGGAAGGGTTCAAAGCCAGGCTGGATGGAGCTCTGAGCAACCTGGTCCAGTAAATGGTGCCCCTGTCTATGGCACGGGCATTGGAACTAGATGATTATTAAGACCCTTCTGACCCACGCCATTCTGTGATTCTATGAGGCGATTTAATTCTAGGATTCTAGGATTTTATGATTCTGTATATATACAGTGAAGGGAATCAGAAGTATAAATAGCATCATAAACTGGCATCTCTGTGTCCTGTAACACAGCTGGCTGATAACTTTTTAAGCCCTGTGATTTCCCACAGAGTTTCCAGGAGCTCCTTCAGTCATCATCATCATGGCTAGGCTTCGCGAATGAAGATTTGGGAAGGGCTCTACCCACGCTTGCTGCAAGCGCGCTGATGGCTAAAAAAGCCAATGCGAGATAGGCAAGTCCGGTTGCAAAAGGCACAGCAGAAAGTCTCTATAGGTGGTGTTGGTGAGGCACGGTTCTTTCTGCATTGTCTTTTCTCCTTGATACTGATTCTGCATGTATTGTCAAAGGAATCAGTAGCATTATGGATGGTGTGCCTCCATGCCTCCCGATTGGAGGCCAGAGTGGACCATTGAGAAGTACGAAGATCAGTGTCTACAAAGCCATTGTGCTGTCCACTCTTTTATATGGGTCTGAATCGTGGGTCATCTACACCCACCACCTGTGTCTCCTTGAACACTTCCATCAGCGCTGCCTCCACACAATCCTAAATATCCACTGGTCTGATTATGTGACCAATGTGTCTGTCCTTGAACAGGCAGCAGTCACCAGTATTGAGGCCATGCTGCTGAGAACGCAGCTGCGCTGGGCAGGGCACATCTCCAGGATGGAGGAACACCACCTCCCTAAGATTGTGCTCTATGGTGAACTTGTCATTGGCTGCTGCAACAGAGGAGGCCTGAAGCTCCTTCAGTAGCACCTGGAAATCAGACAGCCAATTATTTCAGACAGATCTGCACAGGGGTCCTGGATACTAAAGAGCATCTCAAATGGTGCTAGTGACCTCGTTTAGCAGATTACAGCCCATTTTTTTGTGATTGTTTGTATGTTCAGCCTCATCTACACTGTACAGCACAGAAGCTAGTGTGAAGTTAGTGTTGGCTGGAATCAGGTCTGGCACAGGGCAGTCCCAGCCTCCTTTCACAGAGGCCACCCTTGGAGCTTCCTGCACTGCCAGAATCTTGACACATGGACCCATACGCTGGGTTATAGAGAGGAAACAAAACCAGATTACTCAGATTTCTTTTCTCAAGAGCCATGTTTGAGAGCAAAATTACTTAGTCTGTTCAGAAAATTCCCTGCTTTTTACTGTTTTACATGGTCTCATGCACAGTAACTGCTACTGGTGAGTCATATTCCTCAGCTAGGATGGATGCCTGAGTTCAGAGCCTTGCTGAAAGTGTGTCCTTACTAGAATTTGCCTGCAGAACAGGCAGTTTTGCGTCAGAAGAAAAAATGTGAGATTGGTAAGAACATAGGCAAACTTAAAAAGGGGCTAACATTTTCAGCCTTTGGGAAATAAGATCATAAATAAATGATCTTTAGTTAAGGTGGATGATGAAGTAGAGAGGTATTGACGAAAAAGCTTTGTTACATAATGTTCAATTTTCTACAAGTGCAGAAAAGTACAGAGGAAGAAATGGAACAGATGATCAGCTTCCTTGATTACTGTGTAATTCAAAGAAATGCTATGTAAATACTGGCATTGCAACCTCTACTCAATAAAATAATGTTTATCTTACATTAACAGAGTTAAAACAATATGCTGGTATCCACATTTTTTTAAATAAATCTTTTTTTTTTTTTTTCTCTCTGATAAACCTATTAAAGATGGCTATGACTCTAAGAAGTTAATTTTCTACGTGAATAGTTTTAGTGGCTTTTTAACTTATTAAATTGTATTTTTTTCAATAGAAAGGGTTTACCTTTGTTTTAAATAACACGTGGCATGTGTATAAGTGTAAGCTTGCTTTTAACAATGATTAAGAAAGCATTTGCTGCTTCTCTGGCAACAAAGTTAGATCAGTTATGCAATTTTTCTTATGTCAGTATTGCATAAAACATTTTATATGTGGTTACATAGGAGCATCAGCTTAATTTCCTAGTTGAGATTAAATAAGGAAATTTTTGTATATTCTGCCTTGAACAACAATTAAAAAATCCTTGTCAACATACATTTCCATGTCATAAATGGTCATTTAATATATTGATATAAACACATCCTGCTTTGGGGTTTTTGTTTGATTTTAAATTGTAATGGTCACAAAGCATCTGGAATTCTAAGTAGCAGAAAAATTTGTAAGGAATCATTTGTGTCTACATGGTTATGAAACTGAAGTATCGTCCACAACACTCCCCTCAGTGCAATGCTTTTGCAGACCTTTTGTACACAGGAGGTAGGATCTGAACCATTTGGCTTTAGCTACTGAGTACTCTGTGAAAGTATACATTGAAGAAGTTGAGGGAATTTGTGACCTTGCAGACAGCACTTACCAACTTGCATGGCTGGACCTTGAAACATACAACAAACAGGTTTTCAGGTAAGAAAGCAAGAACAGCCCTAATTATCCTTAGGCCACAGCGTATCTGTCAAGTGCCAGTGTGTTTGTCGAAGTTCTCTGTCCCTTAGGAACAAACTCCAATTTCCAGATGTAGGCATGCTGACATATCTGTCATAATTTTGATTATGGTCATATTTCTTTCTCTTTGCATAGTCAGTCCAATGTGAATATGGTTTTAATGCAAAAATGTGATCAACATTTTTTACTTACTTAGAAATACCATAACTAAATAGTACTTAAAATGTTGTGGTTTTGTTTTGTTTTGCTTTCCCTGGGATATATTAAGTATTTTATTGAAATATATTCTGAATAAAAATATGAAGGATGTTAAACTTTTGCAAAGTTAACTAATAGAAAGGTTGAAATGGACAAGGTGTTTCTGTTTGATTTGATTTCCCCATTCTAGGAAAGAGATAAATAGAAGGATTAAAAAAATCTTGTTTGTGAAAGTCTACTGTGAAGTCATAAACTCTTCTTTATGACCACCAAAGGAACAGGCAAGACAAAACAGACTAGAGAAAACAAAGCAAAAGAAAAACTCGGATCCTCCTAGTTCCAAAAAATAGAAGGGGAAACTAGTTGGGAAACCTGTAGAATTGTTTGCATTGAAGATGTGTAGAAACAGTTTAGAGGTCTAGAAGTATTTATTTTACCAGAGAAAAAGGAGGTGGAATAGATTAGCCTTCAACTTGTAATACACCCTCTGCTATTGTTTGTACATATGTATGTGAGCTTTGGATTTGAAAATATCAGGTCTGTACATGTCTTGTGTTATTGTAGTATCTGAACACCATGTGTTCACTGAAGTATATGACTTTGTGTATTTGCATGCAAATTAACTCTCTTTCTGCATGCCCTGTTTTCACTACCCCTTCTTAAGAGAGCTTGTAACCTTATGCCCCTTAGGTTACTGTTCCTTTCCACAAATGGAAGAAAATGGACATATGCTATAATAATTTGATTAAAATCTGAAGAAGGGACAATTTCACATATGGAACTATTTAAAAAGTGAAATTCAAGTTTTACGTGTCTTGTATTTTGTGGAGGACATAGATCTCCTGAATGTTTTTAAAATCTCTGTACCAAATTCCTAAGGGAAATGGTATTTTATGAACCTGGATGGATGTCAAGAGATCTCTGTATCTGTACACAGAACTTCAGATACTAGTGAAACTTAAGTGCAGAAACTACAGTAATTAAAAAATGTCAGGAAACTAAACTGAAGAAGTCATTAAACCAGAAGTCTTTCATTATTTCGTATTTCTAATTTTCTTCACCGCATTTAGATACGTTATAAATTTTGTTTGCATCTAGAGGAAGAGTGTAATCTAGTCACCTGTCTTTAGATAGCTCTACTGCATATGGAATTATATAGGCTGCCTTTAGACAAGCTGAATTTTGTTAAAAATAGCCAGTTACAAGAAGAAAAGAGTCAACATTTTCCTTCTGACACCTTTAAGCAGAATTCTCTGTCCCTTCCTTTGATCTCCCTTGCAGATGGAAGCTGATGGTATGGTTCTCACCTTTAAACACTCTTTTGAATGTAAATAGATGTTATCAGGTGTGGTAAGCAGGTGTTACTTATTGTATTTACGTCCTGCTTGGCAATTGTTTGAGAAGATGTGGTACCATGCTGCAGATGATGTCTTCTTTGGCACTCAGACTTGGGTCCTACATGTCCTGAGCTGACTTTTGCTCAAAACTGGGTAGGGGGGCACCTTCCCAAAGAACCACCAGAGATTCCCGAAGGGGCTCACGCAGCTGCAGTAACAATTATTACATAAGGTTCTGCAAGATAAATAATTATGCATTACGTAGGCAGTAACTATTAGATAGGTGGTTTATGTAGTTCTCCACATAAAAATTTTCTCCCTTTTTGCTCATTTGCATGCTTGACTTGTGGAAAACTTTCACCCTGCACAGAGTAAACAGTGTCTCCTTTCTAAACCTCCATGTTTATAGAGTTCTTAAAACACTAACACAAACAAACTTCTACAGGGACTCCTAAGATCAATAGTCTCTTCTTTCAGAGGAACCCTTGAGAAACCTCCTTCACAGTAACTCAGTACCTGGAAATTAAAGATAGAATGTGAATGGGGTAAAAGCAATAGAAAAATGAAAATATTCTGCAAGAAGCTTCTCTGAGATTCAGGGGCAATAAATGTAGATAAGCTCTTGATTTTTTTCCAGCTTTCTTTTTTCGACCTCCAAGGTAAATAGCATTAATGTAGCAATAATAATAATATTAGTTAAAAATAATTTATTTAATTCTCACATTCAGGATCCTTTAAAATTTGACATAGATATAGCATCCTGTGAAATCAAATATTACCATCCCTGTTATATCAATGGAGAAACCAAGACTTAACTGCCAAATAATAATTTAGAATAGAGGTTAAAAAAAGACCAGATGCGCTTCCCTTCTTGCCACTGCAGCAAGGGTATCTTTTGTTTCCAAAGAGCGATGCCATGTTACAGGAAGGACAGAGTTTTGGGGAGCAGAAACTTCCAGGAGGGTTTTTTTTTCCCCCCAATGCTTTCTACCCCTTATTTATCAAATGGGTATAAAATCTGTCTTTCTTTTCCTCTGACAAATACACACTAAAATGCACTGTTTATTGTAACTAAATACACAGACACACATTGGAGAATATTTGGGCTTTAAGAATTTTTGTTCTTATGGAATTAATAAGTAAGAAAATGAACAGTAATAACTATGTCAGTAGTTCCAGCTGGAATTCTCAAATAGTCTGCAGTTATGCTTCCAACTTCTGGTCAAACTGATTATCCAGCCCCAGTAATTAGTACCACTTAATGTAAAGTGCTATTCAGTGTATTAGAAATCTCTTGTCAGAAGATGCCCTGGGCTGACAGCAGGGTGACCAAACTAATTCTCGCTTTTAAAACAGACAGAAATTGTAGGTCAGGGATAAGCAAGATATGCTCACATTTCAGCTGCCTCAATTAGATCTGGATCTAGGAAAAAAATGTCCTGTGGTTAAGTCATATATGGAACTGACCCTTTGCCTTCATGAATATGAATGCTCACAGAAAAGTTAAGTTAGGAAAGATATAGTTGTAATTTCTCAAGAGTAAGTTGGCAGGCAATGTTTATTTATTTATTTCTTCTCCAGGCATGCTTTAGGATGCATGGGATTTCTTTTACTCACACTTTGTGTAGAGATATTTAAGAGTTTAAAAAATGCTCAAAATATTCATAAAACAATGCAGCTAATTTCCAACATGTAAATATCATCAGACAATGAGCAATACTTTCACAAAAACTACCTACTGAATAAGACAAGATTATGAAGTTGGTGGTGAAAAAGAGAACTCCTGTCCACATTTTTCCTTTTTTATTTTAGCACTAGCATTTTTGACACAAAAATTTTATCATCTCACTCAAATTTAAATCTTTGAAACAAGCCCATAGTCATCATTAAAACAGGTCCTGTAAGATAGCTGTAAATTAATAAAATACCTGATAGAAAATATGTTCTCAGAACCAATACTAAGGAAAGAAATTTTCATATTCCTTTTACTAACATGATGCTTTTTACAGTTACATCGTGAGAATAGGACTGTACTATCTGACATAAGTTTTAAAATTCCAGCTGCATAAGAAATGTTTGAAATATTAACACATTATTCAATCAATCATAATATTTTGGACTTTGCTATTCATAGCTAAGGACATCATATTGTTTGATATTGTGATTTTCTGTGATGCAGTTCCAAATCAGTATTACTGAAATGTAAATAAAAGGAAAATGGATCTTAAAGGGATTTATTCCATAACATTGAAATGAACCAGCCTTTCCCAGGGAGGTCAAAAAGCAGATTTTAGGTCAAAGCATCAATAAAGAAACATTTATATAAACAGTTTTGATATATTTCAGATGCATTAATTTATATACAGGTCTTCACTGTTCTGAATAAATTTGACCTAAAGGGAGCATACAAGATAGGTGGAGAGTGGGTTTTTTTGATTTTTTTTTTAATTAGGACATGTAGTGAGTGGGCAGCAGTTAATGGCTTTAAGCTGAAGGAGGGTACATTTAGATTAGATGTAAGGAAGAAATTCTTCACTATCAGTGTGGTGAGGCACTGGAACAGATTACCCAGTGAAGCTGTGGATGCCCCAGCCCTGGAAGTGTTCGAGGCCAGGTAGTTTGGAGCTCTGAGCAATCTGGTCTAGTGGGTGACATCCCTGCCCATGGCAAGGGGTTGGAACTAGATTACCTTTAAGATCCCTTCCAAGCCAAGCCATTCTACAATTCTATGGACATAAAAAACAGAGCATAATATTTAATTCTGAATGACATTCTATGGGAGTGATTGCAATTAATATTAAAATGCAGCTTTTTGTCTAATGAACTGTGAATAATCAAGTTTTATTAAAAAAGCCCTAATTTGTTTAGGTACATGCATTGCCTAGTTATCCAATTATTGCTGCAAAATTACAAATGGGGAAAGTCAAATCTGTTAAATTAAAAAGGTCACCAAAGTAATTAAGACTGCTGAAGCATATTATTAATACTTTACAGTAGGTGGGGCATTGCTGAAATTTACCTGCTTTTCCTTGTTATGTAAATGATGGGCTTTTGTACCATCAGTGTTTAAATGAGTTAATTTACAGATGAAAGAATTGGAAAAGAGAAGGCAAGGTTCTGGGCAAGAAAAGTTCTTATCAGCTACAAAAATAAATTAAAATTGTTTTCTTTCCTTAGTAAAATTTTGTGTTGCTAATTGTATGTTGAAGATGTTGAATTTTTTTTTTTAACCTGTGCTTCAAAAGAAATAAGATACTTAACAGGAAAAAAAGAGTAATAGTATTATATGTGAAACATTTTGCAATAAAGATGAAGTGAATGATAATCCTATTCCTGTGGTAAATTTATGTTTCTGGCACTTAAAAAAAGAAGATAAAATTGAATGAATAAGAAATATGCCAGCTTGTCCCTCTGACTTAACCAGAGTTAACTTTTGTTTTATTATTCCTATTTTGGCATTGCTATTTTGTATTTTGGACCAAAAGAACAAAATACAGTTTCAGACATGATGTGTCCTAGATTTGTGTGAAAAATAGAACCAAACATTAATTGGTTTAGACACTTCAGGACCTAGAATTTTAAACAGCTTAGTACATGGAACTAAACAGTCTTCTAATATAGAATTATAAAAGGTGACCATTAGGGAGTTGTACAGATGTTTTACTTATTCCATCCTGAAACAATTTCACATATCAGCAGCTGGGGTAGTATCAGACACAGAAACAACTATTATGGATAATGGATATGTATGCAGTTGCACCTATTATCATGATACTCAATTTTATTCTAACAGTAATCTATCTTATAATATATTAATCTATCTTATAATATATAAAAATATATAAAAAAAGAGAGACAAAAATCCATGATAGCAGACCTTGAAGATGATAAAATCAGTCAACAAAGAAGTAAATCTCTGCATGTGTGTGCACATTTATTCCTGTCCTTCCAAGTTTGATACTTTGGTGGTGAGCAATATTCATGGTCAGCCTTTACATTTTTGAAGACCTGAAAACAAGTAACTAGAAGCTGACAGACCAATAATACTCATTAATCACAGAATTGCAGAATATGCTGAGTTGGAAGGGACCCAGAATACCCACCTAGTCCAATCCTTAGCCTTCTTTTGGACGCTCTGTAATAGCTTCATATCTGCACACGATATTCAAGGTGAGGCCACCCCAGTGCAGAGCAGAGCAGGACAATCCCCTCCCTCGACAAGCTGGCAATGCTTTGCCTGATGCCCCCCAGAACTCGGTTGGCCCTCCTGGCTGCCAGGGCACTGCTGGCTCAGATTCAACTTGCCATTGATCAGGACCCCCAGGTCCCTTTCTGTGGCAGTGTTTCCCAGCATCTCATTCCCCAGTCTGTACATACACCCAGGATTGCCCCATCCCAGGTGCAGAATCCAGCACTTTCCCTTGTTGAGCTTCATGTGGTTGGTGATTGCCCAGTGCTCTAATTTGTCCAGGTCTCTCTGAAGGGCCTCCCTGCTTTCAAGGGAGTCAACAGCTCCTCCCAGTTTTGTGTCATCTGCAAACTTGCTCAATATCCCTTTCAGTGCTGCATCCAATTCGTTTATGAAGATGTTGAAGAGCACAGGGCCCAAGACTGACCCCTGTGTGGAACCCCAGTATTGACAGGTCATCAGTATGATGTTCCCCCATTCACTGTGTTTGACTCATGAGCCAATTGTTCACTCACAACATGATGTGTTTATCCAGTTGTACTCTCCTGTGAGAGACAGTATCCAAAGCTTTACTGAAATATGAAAAGATTACATTGACTGACTTCCCTTGATCAGCCAAGTGGGTTAGTTTATCATAGAATAAAACCAGGTTTGATAAACAGGACGTTGCTCTCATGAAGCCACGCTGGCTGTGACCAGTGTCATTGTTGTCTCTTTTACAGTGTTTTTACAGTACAGGTGTTTTACAGTACCTGCCAAAATCATCATCTCCATAACTTTACCAGGCACTGAAGTGATACTGACAGACCTGTAGTTTTCAGGGTCCACTTTCTTGTCCTTCTTGAAAATCAGGACAAATTTCACCAGCTCCCAGTCAGTTGGGACCTCTCTAGATTTCCAAGACTGCTCAAAAATCACTGAAAGAGGTTGTTATAGTTTTAGATTTTGTCAGGATTTTTTCTTTCCTCTCCTGCCAACATGAACTTTGGGGGGGCTGACACCGCCCCACCTCTGACAAAGACCTGGTTAATGATTCGAAATTCCAGTTTGATGGCTCTAAGGACAGTTCTTTTGTTTTTGTTTGGGGAGTGGTTTTTTTTNGACAGCACCGGCGGCGGGGAGCCCCCGGCCCAACTCCACCTCTGCCCAGCCTGAGCCAGCGCCTTCCGGGCGGAGAATAAAGGGACCACGCTGCCTGCTACCGGCTGCCTGCGGGAGAGGAGCCGACCCCCCACCCCGTATCTCCACGGACTTATTGTTCAGAGGTTTTTGGTTATATAGTTGTTATCTGTTCTGTTCTGGTGGTTCACATATACATATATGCATATATAACTATATTTAGTAGTTAAGAACTGTTATCTCTCCTTCTACACTTTTTTTTTCAAATTAAAATTTTGTTCTAAGTTTAAAAAAGGCGTGGTCAATCCTTGAGAAAGGCATTCCAAATTATTTCAGCTTTACTCTAAACTAAGACAGAGGTTTTGCAATGACATCAGCTAGCTTTTTAAGGATTCTTGGATGAATCCCATCAGGCCCAATAGATTTGTAAGGATGCAGCTGGAACATCAAAACCCATGCAATTTCAGGGTCGACTGGGAGCTGATCTTTCTTGCAGCCATGACTCTACAGCTCAGGACACTGAGACCTCCTTGGTCTGTCATCCATGTTGAAGAAAGAAGCAAACAAAGCATTAAACACTTCTGCCTGGTCTCTGTCCCTGTTTGTGAGGTGGCCCTCAACACCCTGTAATGGGCCAATGATATTTCTATACTGCCTATTGCCATATCAAACATATGACACTCAGATTTAAGATCACCCTCAGAAGTTTGCAGGCAGCATCAAGTTGGGCAGGAGGGCAGGAAGGCTCTGCAGAGGTATCTAGGCAGGCTGCTTTTATGGGCCAAGGTCAATTATAAGAGGTTCAATAAGGCAGGTTCTGTGCTTGAGTCACAAGAACCCCATGCATCACCACAGCATTTAAATTGAAACCATTTGCTACTCCAGTCATATGGAAGAGCCCCCTAGAGGCTCTGCCTACAGACTTGGGGAGATTAGTTTACTACCATCTTC
>VWZG01001794.1:38184-60859 GCA_013396735.1 Grallaria varia
TTTTCCCCTCTCTCCCCCCTTCTCTCACCTATTTTCAGAGCATGCTGTGGGTAGAGAAGTGGATGAATGTCTTCTTTCTGAATGTGGTAGCTAATGTCATGAACTTTGAGATCAATATCCTTGAAAGCTGTCTTTCTCTGAAAGACAAAATAGAAATTAACAGTACATGAACACCGTGTAAGAAAATCAAAGCATTCTGTAGGAGATAAGAACCAGGCTAAGATCTGAAAACTGTGTTTTCAGCAAAACTCAGAATCAAGCCCTTTAAAACTTAGAAGAATTCTTAGAGATGTAGATGCAGCAAAGCAAGGATGAAAAGCTTAGAGGAATGTCTGCCTATCAAACTTCATGAACAAGGTGAGCTAGAGACTGCCATAAAGTACATTCAAATCCTATAATTAGGGAGCTCCTCAAAACCACAGGAGCACTGCTAAATAAATCCTGTCAAAAATACATTAGTCTGTCACACAACCTATATATTTTTGTACCCTTATCAATGAAGAAGACAAAAAGTTGACATTAACCCATGACAGACTAATGCACTTTACAGTATCTTCTCAGGATTTGCTACATATCTACTCCTCTAAGCTTCCCATATTTTACAATATTTTATCCATAATGTGAAACAGTCTGCAGCTTGAGTTTTTCTTAGTCTTTTCTTTCGATATTATTTTTACAATGAGAAGATACCGGAAAACTGGGGGGAAATGTTATATTCACCCTGAAAGACTTCAGCTAACCTAGTAATTATAAATGGGAATTATTTTTCTTTAAAAATTATAGAATAGCTTCTTATGAGCTAGAAATTTAAGTTCCCTTTGAAGAAAATTATTCTACTGATGGAGGAGTTAGGTATCAGATTAAGTTCAACCTTCAATCACAAATGGAAGATAAATACTAGCTGTGACTTCTAATTTTTTATCCACAGAAAGGCATGCATAACCAGCTACCCAATATAAATAGTCATCTTGTTTGTTCTATGGGCAACTAAATTCTGAGCAGTAGAGTTGTCATTTGTGTTGACAGTTAGATAATTTTTCATGAGAATGCTCAGTATTCAAGTTTTTATGGTCTCACTAATAAGAAATCAGAAATGTTCCCCTGGTTACTTCCTGTAAGTTTATAAATGAGGATTGCTCTTTCATTGCATGTGTATTGTTTGGATGAGTTCAGAAAAAGCTGAAGATGACATGATGTGGTGGGTCTGGCTGAGCCAGAATTTGCTTCCCTGTAGGAGCCCTCACAGTGCCATGCTCTGCATTGGTGTCAATAACACACCCATGTTTTGGCCACCACTGAGCACAGCACTCACTGTTCAGTCAAGGGCAAGATCCTGGGAGGGGGCACAAATAGGCAGCTGACCCACACTGACCAAGGGGATATTCCATACCATATGACGTCAACCCAGATATAAAAGCTGGGGCAAGAAGCAGGAAAGGGAGGCACTCATTGTCTCCAATGGCTGCCTGCTAACATCCAACCCATGCACAGGGGCCCTGCTTCCCAGAGACATGGCCAACCATCACTGCACATGGGAAGCAGAGATTAATTGCTGCTTCTGCTTTGCGCGCGCACACCCTGCTTTTGCTTTTGCTATTTGTATAAATATAAACTGCCTTATCGCAACCCACGATTTGTGCTGGTTCTTTTGTCTCCACCCTTATTCTCTCCCCTGTCCAGCTGGGAAGGGGAGAGATAGAGCGGCTGCGTGGGCACCTGGCATTCAGCCAAGGTGAACCCACCACACATGAGAATACTGAAAATCTAAGTCTAGAGTCTTGGATTCAACATGAAGTGTTTCTAAAATTTTGGACACTCAATAGTCTTTGTTGTCAGTGTTTTTTGCTTTTGACTTTGATGAATGGCCGTTGAGGTTTACTTCCATGAGCGCTGAGTGCCCTTGCGAGCTTTTTAATGTCATATTTGATGAAAATGTAAGGCACAGTTTAGAATTACGAAGAGCACCCAGGAATAAGGTAAGATATAGAGAGATTAATTTAAATATTATAATCTGGGAATTTTCTAAAATGTTGTTCTTGCCTTATAAGTTATGTTAGAAAAGAAGTCCTTACAGTGAAAATACATTCTCATTACCTACTATTAGAATTGTCCTCATTACTTTCCTTTCAGGGCATATAATTATCTTTTCTCAGATATATGTTCAGCTTTCATTCTTCGTCTGAACAAAGTCTTGAAGCAGAAATAAAAACCTTATAATAGTCATCAAAGCTTAGCTTACAAGTACATGAAGGTTTCATGAACATTTTCGTGAGCACCAGTAACTAGTCTCTCATGCTATAAACAAAGAAAAATATATTAGTGCAATCATATAGAATCATAGAATAGTTTGAGTTGAAAAGGACTTTTTAAAGGTCATCAAGCAGCACACCTGTAAGGAGCAGGGATGTCCTCAATTAGATCGGGTTGCTTAGAGCCCTGTCCTGACCTTGAATGTTTCCACAGCTGGGGCATCTCAGCCTCTCTGGTCAACCTGTTCCAGTGTTTTATCACCTACACTGTATAAAATTTCTTTCTTGAAGCTAGTATAAATCAATCCTAGTTCAACACCATTGTCCCTTGACCTATCACAAGAGACCCTGCTACCTGACCTTTATTCAATTTGCTTTCAAGTTATATGAATTAATTTCTTTAATTAGAGCTACAATTGGATGAAGATATTTGTAAAATCCCACCTAAATTAGACACTACTCTTAGATTCATTTTTGAATATAATTGTGGCTAGTGTTCTAATTTGTAAAAGCCAATTATGTTGGCTTTATTTGTAAATACTAGGGCAGAGAGTGGTCTTTCTCACTTGAATTTTAATGGAATTTCTGTTAGAGATCAAAGTTGCAATGTTTTTTATTTGGTTGGAACACAATACCACTAGTATCCAACACTATTTATGGTGAAAATTACATTAATTTCTTGTTATCTTGTAATGTGATTGTTGAGGCCCAGGCATACAAAGTCAATAGCTTAGGTAGTCAGAACTTCTTGTTAATGGGATGTTTTTAAGCAGAAGTTGATAGTAGGATACAAATGGCTCTGTTACAAACAAAAAATTTCTATCCCTCTTATTTTAGTTCCCCAGTCTTCCTTGCCACTGAGACAGCTAGCAAAATAATATAGCTTAAGAGTGACAAAGAGTTATCTGTCATTGTTATCTGTGATGATCTCAGGAAGGCAGAAAAATATGCTTATTTTTTTCTTGGAAGGAAATAACATGAAGGTAGGAAACCCACTTTAAAGCATTTTAAAGTATGAGTTGCAACAGAAAAAAAAAATTAATGATGCATTTTTGATTCACAACAATGTTTAAATAAGGGATATTACCCTATCTAGCCTGTTGTTACTATGAAACTTCTTGAGTGAATTGTCAATATCTGAAGGATTATTGAAATCTTGTAGGCCTTCCTGGTGAGAATTTAGAGCTCAAACCACTTCCAATTAAAGAAAGTGGAAATATTTTCATTAAGCTGAGAAGTAAGCAGAAAAAGTCATTCTCTTTTATCAATTAATATAATGAAAGGTATGACAGACAAGCTAGCCTTAATTTAGATTTTTATGGAGAAACTAAAAAGCTTGGGAAATCATTTGTCTATATAGAGAGAAAGGACAGAAAAGAAGTAACCCAGGAGAATTTATTAGAGACAAGTCAGAAGTCTTCTATGGAAAAAAAAAAAAAATGGCAGTAGCAATAGATTCAAATTTATGTTGGGAATTTTTTTAGACCACCAGATAGAAAGTACAATAAAATGGCCTATGAAAACAAAAGAGTTTGTGATAAAGGAAAAACAGTACTGATGGGAGCTATTAATTATGTTGATGTAAACTGGTGTAACTATGAAGACTGTGGCTAGACAAATGACTCTGCAATGTACAATACTTTGAGGTTCCACCTCAGGTTTTTTCTAAATGGCTCACACATCAAATTTGTTCATTTTAAAAATCAAAATATTCTCATTTTCAGGATACGATTCCAATCCTGCTTTATAAAGAAATGTATCTCATACCTTTTGAGATGTTTTCTGATTATTTGTTGGGGTCTATGCTTGCTAACTGTGCTACTAGTCACGATATCTAGTACAATTGTTTCTTTTGTCGACACACTTTTTGAAAGTAAGGTAAAGGCACACCTCTCCACAGACCTGCATGGGAAAAAAATCTGTAAGTAGGAAATAGAAAAACACATTGCTACAAGTAAAAACTCTGTTCCTTTATGTTAAAAACAAAACTTAAAAGTTACTCTCCCAGCTCCTATTTGAGGATCAGTTTTTGAAGACTAAATATAGATGGGCAACACTGACTACTCTATGCTGGTGGAGATGGAATCGAACAACCTCCGGACTTTTGTTCACATACTGGTTACGTCTTGAATATTGTCAATATAAGGCTGAGATACACAACATTCTCACCTAATTAACCAACCTAATCAAAAGACTGCTGGAGAAAAACTGTAAAAAAAGATTTCTAGAGTAATAAACACAAAATTAAAATTACTGGGGAAAATCTAGAATTCTGTTGTTTGGATAAAAGTAGAACAGAAGCTATTAATGTAAATCTACATAGGTAGAACAATTTGGGGGTTCGTTTATTTTTCTTTTTTATATATATTTTTCCATTAAAAAAACATTTCTTCATAAATATTATCTAAGATTATTGCAAACAAGAAAAGGCACTGAATTTCTCAAGAGTTAAAATAGAGTATTTAGCTTTTCCACACCACCCTTCTATCAAAAGACACATCAACATTAACTTTCTNAAAATATCTTTAAGATTATCAGTTTTTTACATTCTTCTCAAATTATCAAATCAGACATCAACTCAACAACTAGCAGGTTTTAATCTGGTAAAAAGAAAAAAGGAAAAATTAATCAGTATTACCTTAAATATTTGCTTTTAATATATATAACTGGAATTCAGTGGAACTTATTTTTTCAAAACACTTTCTCAATACATAATAGATTTTAGGGAATTAACATATAATTAAATTAAAAATAAAAGAAAAATCACAGCATAATTAAGAAACACAATATGATTTTTCTTTCACCACACAAAAAGTGTTCTAACTTTTAAGTTAAAATTTAATCTAACTTCACCTTCACAACACTACATTCTTAGATTCACCTGTGAAAAGTTATCAGACATTGATTCATTACCTAATTATTATATGAAGATAAATAGGACAGTGAAGCCAGATAGTTCACAAATTTACATGTGCTTCCAATAGTAACAGTGTAGTTCAGCGTGATTACTTAAGTGCAAATTTTAATCTGAAAGTACGTTCTTAACTTAGAGAGTGTTGGGTTTTTTTATAGTGCAGAAGAGGTAGGGCTGAAACAAAGACCCAGCTTCAGGAGGAGGTTAGCATGTCTGGGAATAGTACTGCAATCTACCGTTTCTGGGGTTTTGTTACTATGGATACCATTGGTCATTTTGGTTTATTAATGCTCCAGGACATAAAATAACACCCTTCAAACATATAGTAACCTTTGTAGTGCATTATAGTAACAGCTAGACATTACAAGCTCTGTTGATAAAGGTTTGCTTTCCTGATGCAGGTTTGACCTACATTAGCACTGTGAAGACAATCATTCAGAGCAACATAATCCATAAAGCGAAGCTGTAAACAAAGCCATTTCTGGTGACAGATGGGATTTTACCTGAAAGGTTTCTTGCTGAATTACTAGATGATGATCTTCAGTTTTTCAACTAAAACAACTACAAAACACCCATGTTATTCTCTTTTAATCTGTCTTTGGCATCCTCCCTCCATTGGACAACTCATTGCTTGCCAAAATCCACTTGGCTACATTCAGAACATTGCAATGTAGGTATTCAATTGAATTCCTAAGATGAATATTATATTCCCAGGAACTGGTTGCATCTTATGGAAGAATTTTATTAATAATTTTTCTGCCTAGAAAATGTGTTTTCTCAGAGGATTATTTCTCCACAGGAGCAGCCTGTTCCCAATCTCAGTAGCTGTGTTTTCAACTCTCCGTGAATGATTGTTTCCTGAAGCAGCTGCAAAAATCTGTTCTCTGTGCCTGATACCTCTCTCCATGACTGCTCCAAGGACAGTCATGTATCCTGAGAGTACCCTGGCCCCCATGAGCAGGCTTGGGTAAGTAAGGCCCTTTATGACCTTTTACATTACATTACATTTACATACATTAGCTTGGTGCATGGACACTTCAGGGTACCTTGAAAAAGACAGGAGAAACACATAGATATCTTATTTGATTTTCATTATGTGTGCTCTAGAAACAGATTGCAAGAGGAGGACAACTGCTAAATACGTAGAACCCGGTAGAAGCCCAGGTATTCCCTCCTGACTCATCTACATTGTTGATATTTTGGAATCAACTTGACCTTTCATGCCATGAAGTCCTCTGAAAGGCCCTGTGTAATAGGTCTATAGTGTACTGGACTACAAAGAACAAGCCAAGAACAGTTTGCTGCACTTAAAATCTTGCTATAAACAATAGATAAATAAACCAAGACAATAAACCTTGTAAGCTTGGTCAAAACCTACTCATTAGATGGTTTACTGTTTGACCCATATAGCCAAAAATGCAACAAACAGTAAAAAGTAGTCCAGTTAAATATTTGTAATGGATTACCTGCCTGTAGACAATATAGGAAAGAAAAGTAACAACTTTTCTAAGAGTTATCAGTTCTCCAAATTTTCTTCACATAATCAATCATGTGTCTATGCAAAACTAAAACTGAGTTAAAATGTGAAGTTGTTGGAGACTGGCCCCGTGATTTATACTTGGAGTTCCAAATTAAATATAACTTTGTATTTATGTGACAGTACTTTACCACTTCTGAAAAAGGGTTGAATTTCATACCTTAATGCAAACAGTGATGCAGTAGTGCTAAATAGATTGCTTTAAATATATAAAACAGATTTGTATTGACATAAAAGTTTTATGTAATGAATATAGTGTATAGTAACTTTGAACCAAACAAAACTATCATATTTTCTGTACAATGTAAAAAATAAAAAGAGAATGTCACTGATTTCATTATCATGTGTCTGTCATACTGTGAATAGAAGCTGATAACAAGCAAAGTAGTTTCAAAGGATTTTGTTGTCACTCAGATGAAAATAAGATTAAGGACCTGATGTAACTGTGAAGGAAGACAGTCATTGAAAACTAAAACTGAATATAGATTTAATTAAAAAGGAAAATGGTGCTAAAAGTACATATTATTTATAAAACCAAGTGCAAAAATGTAGATTTACCTAAAAGCGTATATTTCAATAAGCACAGCTAGAAAAAGTACTAGGGGAAAGTGAATATCATGTTGACATTTTAAACTGAGTTTTGATTTTATTAAATGTATTTAAAGATAATATTTTGAATAAGTTACTGGTTTCTTTAGTTACAGCTTTTATATTCCTTAAAAAAAAAATACAAACTTCCAGACCATAAGTGCACGTATGGAATATCATTTTTGAATATTAATTTATTGATTTCATTGAGTTCAAGAGTTTTAACTTAGCAGCATAACAACAGCTATCTGAAGATTCATTCTTAACATTTTGCTGAAAACTGAGACCCATCATCCTTTAAAATTTTTAGTAACGTATTGCAAAGCCCAGTATTTTATTCTAGCTTTTGCCTTTCAGTTGAGTTTTCTTTGATTACTTATGAATAATATTCACTTTTTTCCCTTTTTTCTCAAAAAAATTTGTTAGATTGATAAGGCACCATGATCTTCTTTGTAATGTTGAATTCAACAGATATTGCTCCTTGTTAGACGTAGCTTATAAGTTAACACTTAAAGACCTGTATAAATATTTATTCAGCAATTCATACCACTCTTTGGAGGATGATGTTTTCTTCTTTTATTAGAGAGAATCTCCTCAGATTCTTCTTTTTACTAGCACTTTGCATAATAAAGAGTAACTTCATAATGCATCATTCTGTTATTGAAATAACAATACAATTGTCAGCTATAAGCATCATGCAACAAAGTCTGAATCCAAATATCGTTGGTTACTGTTAAAACAGTGTGGGTTGATGGACAGAGTAAAACTTGGATGGGATTCAGAATTTTAGGGTAAAAAGCAGCTGCAGCTCCCTGGATGGACTGAAGTCAACATGCTCCCCAATACAATAATAAATATCTACTCAGGGAAACAGAACTGAGTATGGAACAAAGTGGAGGCTATGTGGCCCCCTTCCATTCAAATCCCAGCAGAATGAGGGTACCAAGATGGTACGACAGTTGATTAATGGGAGTGATCACGTCCCGATAAAGGGACTTCTGCCCTCCTTTACCTTGTAGGGATTTGTCCCTCTATTGTTCCCCTTCACGTGGCCCCTGAGCCCCACAGAGAGACACGCAGAGACCACCGGAGAGGAAGCAGAGAGAGTGTTTATTACATGGGTGGACTTATTTATAACTTCTAGAGGGATCCTAATGGTTCCAATGAGAAACTAGAAATAACTACCAATAGGAAAGGCTTAACTAAGGGCCAATAGAAAACTTAACAGACTTTTATCAAGGACACCTTCTTTCGGTCTTGACAGGAGATAAGGACTTTCTCAAGGGATTTTGGGAAGAAGAAGCAATGACTCAGGAAAAAACACAGAAACTCCATTTTAAACAATAGTAACAGTTTCAGTTTTTAAGGTATTTAGGTTAGATTTTTTTCCTTCTTCACTAGCCCATTTCTCACAAGACTTTTTCCATTTCTGATATTGTTTGTTCACTGCCACAAGATGGTACCTGTCTGATAAGGAAGAATCAAGATATTCTGCTGCTGAAGCCAACAACCATGTCAAAGTCCTTCCTCAAGTGCCAAGCCCCAAACACCAATTCCCTCCCATTAGGTACACCAATCAGCAATAGAAGGTATTTATGACAAAAGCCACTCAAATTCCACCCAACCTTAAAAAAAAATAGTATAAAAGTAAGTTGGCAACTGGGGGAAAGTGGGAAAAGACCTCCACTGAAACTGCTGGGATCAGTTGATGGGCCGAGTCCATCTTCTCCCCCGCCACCTCCAGGACAACTTGGGTGAGAAATGCACTCTATGCACATTAAATGCTGCTTTTAGGACTAAAGCTTGTGTTTGTGCTTACCCCATGGCATATTAGTAGATTGCTTTGTACTGAGCTTTTTCTTGCTTAATATATGTATCAGTAGATTGCTTTAAAATGTATTTTTGCTGTAGAGACTATCACTGACAACCTTTGAACCTTATTAATCTGTCACAGTATTAATAAAAAGTGTTTTTCCACTGTTAAAGTGAGTAAAGTGATTCCTTGCAGTTGTTGGCAGCAGATAACACTGAGAGGTCTTTGCTCTGTTGAGTCCCCCCTAACAAGGGTGGTTGAGGTACCCTCCAACCTGTGAATCTGTTGGTGAATGGTCTCATTATGAGACACTGACAGACTGTTGGACATCAGGGTCTCAACTTTCCTGGAACTGCTGACAGGCAAAAATCCAAACTCCCACCTTTCATGTGACAACTGGTATTGCCAACTAAATGACACAATATTCATTCTTTTCTCCTTGTCTTTTATTCTTTCACAAAGTTTCATCTTCTTCTGCACTGTAAAGAGAACTTCTAAGATATTTATGTATTGTAAAAACCCACCAAACTTTGCACTTTCGCCTCCTTAATATATTGAAATAAAGCCAGTAGTTATTTTGAAAATCTTGAACCTGGTTGTTGTTTGCCAGTTGTTTATTTCCTACTGTGTGACTTCCATTAAAAAAAAAAAAAAAATTAGCTCTCAGAGGGAATAAACCCTATGTTATAGATATGGGAAATAAAGATGAGGTTTTATTACAAGCAAATGAATTAAACAGGTATCACTAACGAAGGGTTTACATTCTAGGGTTTTTCTACTAACCTATAAGGCGTATCGCGGAGTTGTAAGGTGCCGAATCCTGACTAGAGCTGGTGCTAGGGAAATTACGTGATCGGGATAGGGGGAAATGTAAAATGCAAATGGATTGGGAAACCCCTCTTGCCACATAGCCAGCCATGGGGGCCGCCATGTTCCTCGGGCCCCCCTTCCCAGCACGGCACAGCCAACCAGGGAGGGGGGAACGCCTCTTTTGTTATGTAAATGGGGTGGGGCTTTGGAGATCTCAAAAGAGCAAAGTTTGAATGCAGAGGTGTGCTTTTGGACCTATGTGGCCTGAGCACCCAACCGTGTTGTAAGTAAAATTTCCTATTTGTTATATTTCTTTGTCTCATGGACTTGTTTTTTTTATCCTAAATTCAATACGAAGAGAGATTTTCTCACATAGATGACATACTGAGAATGGGCTTAACAATGTTTTTTTTTAAATATCAGTGCATTACATAACTGTCCTACAAAACTGCAAGACATGTACACTTAGGATGCAAGCTATCATGTTAATCTCCTGCTTCCTCACTAGTACCCAATATACAGAATTTACCTCTTTGGATGTCACCCCCAATCTGAGCAATGACATCTCAAATGGAAGTAATAGATACTCATTGGTAAGTGTCATGGATAATAGCAGTGTCTTCTTTTTAATGCAACTACAAGTCATAGCAAACATGGTAATCTCCCCAGTGGCTTGGTTTCCAGTCAGTGCCTAGACTGAAATGATAGATATTTCCGAGTTTGGTTGTCTTTTATTTCTTTTTGCTTTTTGTTTTACGGAACACTTCAAATACCCTGTGATTAATTTTTAATAAGTTGAAGATATACCACAGGTAGATTAAAAAAATACTTCTACAATTAAAAGTATTTGATAACATAGAAAAAAACCTAATTAATTTAATAATCTCTATCATTCTATGTTATGGGTTAAGTCTTCTCAGTGCATTTTCCCCATTACCATCGTGAAGACACTGGCAGGTTGGGAGAGGGAGGCTGTAGCTCAGTGGGTTTTTTATTGCCTGCTGGAGCAGGGCTCCCCAAGGTAGATTGCCAGCAATTAAGCCACAGGAAAGAGTAGCTAATAGCCCTTGAATACCTACTGAATTGCTTGAGGGAAAGCCCCATTCCCCGTTTAGGTTTAGCCTGGAGAGGGTGGGGGGAGCATGTGCAGTGAGTTTTGGACTTGGGAGGGATTTGCTCACTTCTCGGTTGGAAAATGGTGTGGAGAGGCTTCTCTACATCCATCTTTGCTGGTCCCATCAGCTTTGGTGCTCAGTTGCTGCCTTGTTGGGGCTCGCAGCAGCTCCAGGAGGGTCTCAGCTCACCCCTAGACCCCACACGACCCATGCTGCCTTCCCTGCAGACTGCCATCACCACTAGAACTTGCTCTGGACTCATCGTGTACCAGCGCCATCCACAGAGAAGCTTCCAACCTCCTCCCTCCACCACTCCAGGAAAAGGGGAGAGTGTCCCTGTGCTCCCCACAGGAAGGTTTCAGACCATCTCTGCCACCACTGCAGTCACCATGTGGGCCCTGGGACTTGGTACAGCACTCTTGGCTCCCCCTTCACCTCCGGAGGTGCACGGGTGCTCCTGCTGGCCATGAGTCAGTCACTGCAGCATTTGCCTCCTGAGCGTCCCTGCCGGCCGTGGTTGTAACTGCACCAAAAGGGTAGGTAGTATTTTCTGGGTGAAAGTTCCTGTTACTGCATTGTTGTTTGTTCTGTTTTGTCCTACATATTTTTTAGTAAAGAACTGTTATTTCTTTTTCTACATTTTTGCCTGAAATCCTCTTAATTTTGAAGCCATAATTATTTGGAGGGAGAGGTCTTCTATCTGTTCCAGGAATGTTCATGCATTCTTTGGCAGACATTGTCTTCAAATCAAGATATTCTAAAAAAATTACATCTGGGTTGTTTTTTGTTTGTTTGTTTGTTTTGTTCTTGTTGGGTTTTTTATTTCTTTGGGTTTTTAAAATATTCTCTATTCATTTATTGGGGTCTTCTGTGGGAATGAAATGTGGGAGTTAACATATTTGTGCACTGGCAAAGGAAAATAAAAGCCGTTATTTAATACTCTGAAAACACAACATTTCAATCTAATCAAAGGAATGGTGAATGATGTACTCAAATGTTTCATTTGAAAGTTGTATAAATTAAAGCACCAGCTAAGCTCAGTGAAAGCAGTAAATAGTAAATTAAATTCTATTTGCCTAAAAGAGCAAGAATATGCATCTTCTGAAGTGATTTGGGGCTTTCCTAGGTAATAATCAAACCTTCTAATTTTATTTACATATCTGTATCTTTGTCTCCATCTCTAAGTGAATATATGTGAGTATAGGAAATTCATCATATGGCTTACATAGTGTTTAGTGAGTACTGAAATGGGAGTGAGAGTTTTCCATGTGTAAATATGAGTCCTTAATACAGTGCGCAACATTGCTGTGAGCAAGTCTTAGAAAAAAATAAAATTATAGGCTTACTTATATTTCTTTTCTTCAAAGATTCTAAGTCGGTGAGTTATTGCCTCCTAACACACATACATATTGGAGAGCAAATACATTTTGATCCAGATTCAGTGCAGTCATGGTGAAATTAATTTCCCTTAAATTTAGCTAACTCAAGCTAGTCATCTGAACTTTTTCTATACTCAGCAGAGAAAGACACCTCCAAATGGTAATAAAATAACTTGAAATAGTTATTTGATAGCAGATTTTATCTGAAAACAAACCTAGTTTAAGAAGCTTCCATTCCTTCTGCTTCTTATTCTTGCCTGCATGTTTGTCATGACTGCCAAGCATCAGATTAGTGATAAAAACTTAAAGATTTAAACACTGCACTTCCCATTTCTTATTTTTAACATGATCATTTCAATCATTCCTGGCACCTTGTCACTGACCAGTCAATGCTTTGTCCACTGAAGTGAATAACCTCAAGTTCTGAAGTGTATGTATCATAAAGGGTGACTCCATACAGAGCAGATGCAAGAGAAAAAGCAGCAACAACAACAAAGAAAAGCCAAGCCCATAATAATCCTGCTTTATCTTGCACATCTACTTTGATTAAGACAGTTTGTTCTCCAAGAGATTGAATTGTTTGGGGAAAGTATCTCTTCTATTTTTATTCAAAAATTCTTATTCAACTACTGCCATATTTACCCCTTTATGAGAGCTAGACCAATTCTTAAACAACAGAGTACTGGGATAATTTTACCAATAATAAAATTGCAACCAGGGCAAGTATGTTGCCTTTGAGATGCTCTAGTAGTTTCGCTTCGTGGTATCATGTCTTTAACTGCTTTGTCCATACAGAAGACGGATTCAAAATCTTTTAGTGTGTCTCTCCAAAAGATGAATTGTCAGAACAAACGTGTCATAAATTCAAATCAAACATTTGGTTTATGGAATAAGTTTTTTAAAGGGTACAAAAAGACTACATTATATAGTAAGAATTCAAAGTCTATTTTCAAAATAAAGGGGAAAGTAGTTAGAAACTGGTTATATGACGAATATTTCCAGAGCAACACAGATATCTCTAATTCAAATAGAATTACTGTTGTGCTTTCACAGCTTCCCCCTTATGATTTTCCCTGAAGCACTCTCTCAAATATAAGCCACCCAACAGTAGCAGTGACCCTTCACAGTCAGGTGGGATTCATATCAACTTTCTTGAGTGGTTTGGAGATAGTTATGTAATCTAATGCCCGGCAGTGGTCAATGGAAATAAATAGGCAATTAGATTTGCCTACATATTTTTGTCCCTTCGTATCTGGAGATCCACCACCCACCTACCTGGGAACTCTTGTTGCTCATTGTTGGTGAATGCTTAGTCAGCTAATGTTTGGTGACATCAAGTCATCAAGCTGTCGCATGAACAAGCCACATCTATTTACACTTCTCTTAACTGTTCTCCTTTTACATATGTCCTTATGAGAACAGAATACAGGTATTAGCTGATATAATGGCAACTCGCATGACCAAGTATTTGCTATAGGTACCACAAGCCAGTGCTGAAGAAGGACATATTTAGCAGAGGATGGGAAGGACACAATTTTTAGCAGTTTATCATCTCATACAGGGCAGTATTTTTCCCTATGTCTTGTGGCAAAGGCATATATGTAGATTTCTAAATCTCTGTCCTTTTAGAGGAAATAGGGCAAGAATGAGTCTCCCAAGGTAGAGACTGGTATGAACTCCATTACATCTTTACTTGATGTTAAACCCTGAAGAGGGTCTAGGAAAAGCCATAATTCTGAGGCAAGAGTTTGGAGATGCTGAAAAGAAACATCGCATCCTTTTGTCAAATAACAGCTACAGGTTTTTGTGTGAAGTTAGTGCTTTTCTTTTTCTTGAAACCTCTTTGTAAAGTTTTAATCTTTTCCACTTCTGCTGGTCATTAATGAGTGGCTAGCATATAAAGATACTTCTTCCCTGTGGAATTAAGAGACATACCAGGATAACACTGTTAGAGAAGCAAAGAGGAAGAAGACCTACTGTAAAACAAAATGCACATATTAGACATAGTTTGGATGATATATAGCACCAGGTGTATAATGCCAGTAAGTTGTCTCTTCTCGCTCCCCGTTGCCCTCTCCTTTTTTTTTTTTTTTTTTAATAGTTATGAGATTCAGTTTCTGAGACAGCTTTGATAAGATTTGGAAAATCTGGAGGGCTGTTGACTTATCAGCAGAATACAGCTTATCATGTAAATGTGATTCATGCAAATTTACAAAGATAACAGACAGACACATTTATAATCTCAGTGAAAAAGACTCTTCAATAGACGAGATGAGAAATCTGTGAAACTTGGTTCTACTTATAGACTTGAAGCAGATATGGAAGTATACAAATAAACAGGGTTTCTGTTTAAATGAAATAAATAGATACTCAGGGTAGGTTTCTTTTGGTGGTTTGTTTTTTTTTTTTTTAAGAATACTTCTAATCATAATGACAGTAGGTGACAAATTAAACAGTCTTAAAATATGGAGTTATTTTCCCCCCCATTACATTATTATTATTGTTGTTGTTATTGTTATTATTATTATTGTTATTATTCCCTTGCCTCTGTGATTTCAGACTGCTACAAGTAAGAAATTTGAGAAAAGTGCTTCCAGGATTCCTTTAATAATTATTCAGTCCAAATTTCTCACATGACACCTCTTGTTTTGAATGTCCCTCCTGAGTACCTGTTCAAGTCAAAATGAAATGTAGATTCAGAATATTTCTAAAAACTCATGTTTCAAGTTTTAGTCACCATAGCTTAAAAATTAATGTTGTATATCTGACAAATAATAATTTTTGAAATATTGCATAACTATTTAAAAAGAGGTATTGCCATGGGGCTGACAGAATTGACTGTGCCTCTGATATTTTCCTTAGTTTCGTAAAATAATCTGTTTCAGCTATGACCTGAGTTAGCATTATGTAATGCTGACAGAAAGACATAAACAAATCCTCTATTCCTACAATAAATTATAGGTCATGTTGGTCTACTATCTGTTTTCTTGTGAGATACAATTAATTGAAAATATTTGTGTCTTTCATTCGGAAAGGCAGAAACCTTTTCCTAATAACAAATATTAAGAGTGCAAACACAAAATGATCAAAAGGAGAAAAAACATTTATATGTATATCTATGTATTATTTAACATTGCTCCTCATATGTTCTCGTTCCAGTGGTGAATGTTAGGCAAATTTCCTCACAAGCTCTAAAATTCTACTCCTTAACCTGACTTCTCTTCAAGCGTTGCCATAGCTTTATTCTTATTATTTATTAAGGACTAAATCTATCCTGGCCAAAAACTTTCATGTTCAACAAAGGACCACACTAAGTTTTTAAAACAAATTTGCCCTTATATAGTTTGCAGATTTGGCCTTACAAGTACTCAGCTCCCTGTTGCTCTGTACATTTTCTCAGAAACTAATTGCCAATTTAGGCAGTATGAGCATACAGTAAGCAATGCAGTGAAGTAGTCATGGCACATAAATCATTGTAAGTGATTGCACAGCTGTCATTGCTATTACTTTTTTGCTTATATGAAGAATGAATTTATTTAGCAAAACTTTTGCATGTTTTACTGTGAAGGAAGTAATATTTAGAGATGCGAGTATGGGAAACTTGGTGAATTATGTGTCAGATGTTTATAATTTGAAAAGTAATTTCAGTGTATTCAGACTTAAGCAGAAGGGCATTGCTTAATACTACTTATTATGTCAAGACTGGATTCCCCTAGAGTATTTTTTAAATTGTTATATTTCCCTGTTTTAAAACTGCTTTGATGAGGTTTTCCCTGAAATATTTCAGCTTTCTGTCATCTTCTAATTTCCTGTTGTAGACTGAACATGTTCTGAACCAAACCAGAACTCAATTGTTCTCAGCCCAACTTTTCAGTCAAAGAAGCTGGACTCTTGAGGTATAACTTAAGAAAAACAACAAGTAAGTCAAACTAAGACATCAAAAGGATGGAACTCCTCTTCTTAGTCTCCCTTCTGTGTTGGAAACTATACCTCTAATTGAGTGTGCGTGACAGGGAGTATTTTATTAATTTATAAAAACAATAAATTCCTCCTGTAGTAAACTTTAGCTCATTAAAGTGGCATACAATGCAGTGTTGATGGCATTTGTTTTTTCATTACAACCCAATAGTGTACAAAGTCATAAATTCAAGGTTAAGAGTGATACAGAGTTGACCTTTAGTAAAATCACATTGGTGCTAATGTTAAACAGGTGAATATCTTGAGTAATACTAGAATCTTTCTTTTGGAACTGAATAATTTACCCTCCTCTTCTTATGAACAACACTAGACATGGGTATTTAGGAAATGAAAAGCTAAAATCTATGGAAAAGGTAATGATCTCTGAAAATTTTCTGTAATGACTAATTTGTGGCTCAGTGGATTTCAAGAGATTATTGGCTTTTGAAATGGATTCTATCAACTAAAGAGATAATGGAAATCATTAGGCTGAATAAAGTAAAACAGTAGATATGTTATGTGGAGCCCTATTACATGAGCTTCTATTTCCCACACAATTTAGAAGTATTTTTTCTTAAACTGAACTACTGTGTCAACTTATATTACGGGACAAATTCTGATAACACAGCACTCAGTGACAAAACTTTCATTAACCTCAGCTGAATAGGGATTTGACTCTGATTTTTATCAGTAGAAGTGCTGTGATCAGTGAGAATTTCAGGAGCTCAAGATTGCTTACAATATGTCTCTGATTCAAGTTCCAGGTTTTTCACGTTCAAACAGAATAAAAGGATTTTAATTTTTGTTATCAGATCATGAACAATGTATTACAGGACTGGTGCTGAAGTTAAAATTCAGCCAGTAATTTATCCTGGTGACATTTATAGGTCTTATTCATGATCAGACTTATTAAACCAGGCACTGTACAAATTACAGAAAGACAGATCTTATGCTTTGGAAAGCTCAATAATTCAAAGTGCAGTATCCTCCTGGAGACAATATAAAATGCTGGAAATATCTGTGATACAGTATTTTAAATGCATCTGTATCATTCTTAGCCTTTGTTTTTTACAGTACTTTGTATATTATTTTTCTTTTTAGTACCATGATTTCAGTTTCCAATCTTAGAAGTAAATTGCTGTTACAAATAAATGTCTGCTATAAATGCCACTGAGGTACATTTCTGTATCTACATTAACTACATCATTGTTTGGTGTTATTTTTTTGTTGATACTTTGTTTGTTTTTATTTTATTTTCAATTCTTATTATGCTTGCATGATATACAAAACAAGTGATAGCTAACTAGACATTTGTTATTTTCTTACAAGATTGTTATTGAAGTTAAGTTAGGAAAAATAATTTAAATATAACATTTCAGAGTTAACTAAGGCCATGAAGGTTTTAAATTCTTAGAGATTAGTAACATTTTTAAACCTTACACTTGTTTGTTTGTTTGTTTGTTTGTTTGTTTGTTTTGGGTTTTTTTGTGTGTGTGTGGGAGTGGAGGAGAAAGATGTGTTATGATCTGGAAAATAAAGTTATTAGAAATCCCTCTGACAAAATAAAGGGGCAGCAAACAAGACCATATGCCAAAGTCAATAGTAAGCATTTTATTTAGCAGTAAATGTGAGGCAGAGAAGGTGAGACAGAAATAAATAAGAAAAAGGAGGGGGAGGAAGAAATAAAGTGACAGAGAGAGATGAAAATCGAAAATGTATCAGCACTCCACAGATTCTGGTGGTGTCCTGTGGGTCTTCTAGTCTTCTTGGTAGTGACAGTCCTGCAAAACACAGTGTCTAACAGATCAATATACATTCCGGAGATGCCCAGGCACCTCCTCTGGTTGGGGGGAAGCTTCGCAGTTTCTTGAAACAGGCTCTGGATTTGTTGCATCACTTGAATCTTGTGCAGTCCTCTGGTGGTAGAAGGCCTCAGGAATGAGTTGGGAGGGTGTTTTGAGGGTCTTTGATGGTTTATGACCTCTTCTCAGATGCCTCTGACTGTGAATGTCCAGTGTATAGTGGTCATTCTTGAGAGTGGGGCTTTACTCCTTCTGTTTGGTGTGGAGAGACTTCGCCATCACACACCCCAAACCTTTCTCCTCTACCACCTGATGAGCTCCATATACCTCTCCTCAGAACTGAGATAATTAGATAACAGTCTTATCTGATGTTCCCATCACAGTCCAGACTCCAGGCAGGAGGCACTGGGAGGTGGGAATGCTTTGATGGTTGCAGGCAGGCAGTTTCTTCCTTGCAGTGTGACTAAAAGGCTTTCTATGATTTTGACAATGCTTAAACATTAACATTTCAGTCCATCACAGGGTGGGAGCAGAGCAGATTTTGATTCTTTATGTAGCATAATCAAGTACAGCAAATATTAACCAAAATAACCACAGAAACCCATCAGCAGGCTCATTTGCATAGTTATATGTGTAGAATCAGAAAAGGCAATGCTAACTTTCTGCTGAGGTGGAGGGAGACCTGCAATGTCAAAGTACTGGTGCTGATAATGTGCAGTGGTCCTTGAGTAGGAGAAAACACTACTCAGGGAACTCCTGAGTGCAAACAATTTGCCTGTTTTGTAGTGGTTGTAGATGTCTTTCATATCTTCTTGTCAGGCTTTTTTTTTTTTTTTTTTCCCCTGAATATGAGAAATATCTGCATAAATATAGAGTTTCTCTCTTTTTTATTTTTCTTCTTTTTTTAAACCCTAAGGGCAATCAAGTCCTATTCTCAAGGCTACATTTCTTTAGAGATCAGTAACTGACTATGAACAGTTCATAGAATCATAGAAAACCTCAAGTTAGAAGGCACCTATAAGAATCATCAAGTCTAACTCTGCTCCTCACAGAACTACCTAAAACTAGACCATATAACAGTATCATCCAGATACTTGAACTCAGACAAGTTTGGTGCCATGTCCACTTCCTGGGGAGCTTGTTGCAGTGACCAACCATCCTTTCAGTGAAGCATCCTTTCCTAATGTCCAATCTGAACTTCCCCTCACACAACTTAATTCCATTTCCTCATGTCCTATTGCTGGTCACCAGAGAGAGGGCACCATCACCTCCCCCTCCATGGCTCAGCTGGAGGAAACTGTAGACTGCAATGAAGTCTCCCCTCAGCCTACACTTCTCCAAGCTGAACAAATGAAGTAGCCTCAGCTGCTCCTGGCAGGTCTTGCCTTCAAGGCCTTCATCTCCCCATCTCGGTCACCCTCCTCTGGACACACTCCAACAGTGTGATGTCCTTATACTGAGGCACCCAAAACTGCACACAATATTCAAGGTGGTTGTATCCCCATGGATGCTTGGTATCATCCTGTACTCAAACACTCAAGAGCTCTCATGAAATAGAATAAATAAGCAATAGGTTCTTAACTATACTGGTCTTTGGAAGAGACCCTTCAAGATGGTTAGGGTAAGTTTTTGTCTTAGAGTTAAATGGAATGGAACCATCCAGTGGCTAATTGGAATTTGAATAGAGTCTCGAAGGAATATAAAAGTAGATCTTTCAGGACTCAGGATTATACCTTACTTCTCTTGTACTTGAAATTACAGAGTTATTCTTTTTATACACACACACACACACACACACTCTCAAAATCACTGAAGACTTGAATTCTGAACAGAAGTTTTGACTTCCTGGAAGCACTGGAACTATGGCACAGTGATACAATTTCTTATCATTCCTGTCTACGTCTAAAAGGAATAGTGCTAAAGAAAAAAAAAAAAAAACAGAACCATGCTTTGTTCATGTAAAGGAAGTGCTATAAAACTTACTGATTAACCAAATGTACTTTTTTTCCTAACTGACATGACTTTCTTACTCTTATAGATACATCAAACTTCCAGTTTTGCTTCAAAGTTCCTTTGGTGATTTTTGGACTTCCTGCGTTATAATGGAACCTATGTAAGCAAAGTTTATTTGTTCCTAAGTACTTCTTATCATGGAGGGCTTCTTTGGATTTCTGAAATCAAAAAGTAGCACACTGTTTATTTCCTTTATACCAAAATATAAGTACAGTGTTGACATAACCAGGAACAGTATATATTAGTTACATTTGTTCAATTAAATTTGGAAGGAATGGGTTGATATAATTAGTAAAACTGATGTAATTTGCCAGCAATTTGCAAATGGACTTTTTTCCCATCAGGTCTTACAGAAGCCAATGATTATAGTCTGATCTTTGTGTAATATTGAGCATGTCATTAGAAACAAAAGATTTTGTTAGCACTGGAAAAATCACCTGTCATGTGGGCAAACTTAATCTACTATAAAATTATGGTTTGAATACAAATTTAAAATGCTGGAAAATGAAAAATGTCCTCCTAGAGCAGAATGTGTATGTGTCCTAAATGATGGTAATGTTTTTAAAATACTCTGTAAACTTGTATTTAGGAGATTTGAGATTATTGCTCACCCTGGACAAAGAGAACAATCTTTTTTCAATGCTTCAGGATGAAAGTTTGAGAAAATGCAGACAAGCAGATGATCAACTGCCATTCATATTTTTAAGAAAGGTGAAACAGATTGCATACCACAGGAGAAAGTTAATGTCAATTAACTAAATCTTAATGATGTTTCCTNCGATCATTTAGGACATCAAACAACTTCTTGAACACAACCTTAAAAAAAAAAAAAAAAAAAAAAAAAAAAAAAAAAAAATTCAAGAGAGATTAATATTTATGAATACTTCCATCCTGGCTAATTACAGTTTACCTTTCAAAAGAAAACATGGGATTTGGCTTCATATTGTTAGTCCTTGTATTATGGTTACTTAATCAGGCCTAAGCCAGCTACTGGACAAAGGGAACCAAAAGGATTAAAATTTTGACCCACAAAAACGTTTACTTTTTATGTACTATCTGCAACTTAATTTGCTAGCAAGCAAAATTCACTTGATAAATATTAGACATTTGGAAAACTGAATTTTGATTTAAATTGAATCCCACAGTGTAAAATTTCTCCTGTAGTTACAAAATTCCTTTGTAATGGGCCAAATTTATACATCCAAATGGCAATATTATTCCTTAAAAAAGGCTGGGTTTAATATTATAGTAGATGCCAAAACAAAAAATGCCATGATGTCTTCCAGATTTGACAAATATATGTGGACAAAATTCAAAAAGGATAAGTTGACAGTCAATGACAATCAGCAAGTAAAAATGACCCTAGACACTACAAAACTACTACACTTGCATTTTTCAAAAGCTGAGTAAGACAAATTAGGTAGCATTATAAACTCTGCCTCTCATTACTATTCTTTGCAGCATGAGCTACCTTCTGTAGTAATCAGTTCTTAAAAATAGATCTTAACAAAGCCATTTCCCTGATACAGCATTATATGGTTTGCAAATTCTTCACGGCTTACACGCCAACAGGACTAAGTGGCTACAATCTTAAAGATCTTACCAATTTCATTCACTACTCCGTGCAACCCAGAAGGGGAAGAAATGACAAGGAAGGATGAAATAACACTTGTTTTCTTGTTTTGCAAAAGGACCAGTGATGGCAGCTTATGAGAATATTTGTATGTGAACAGCAACAAACCTAACAAAAGACAATATATTGAAAGTTTACAGAATTAAAAGAACAAAATTGATTGCAATTTCCGTAATTTTTAGATAAATATAAAGAGTTCTTGATGGGGATCTTCAGGTTCTTAGACATGGACTGAAATGTACTCTAAGACATTTATAGTCAACCTGTTTTTTCTATCCTTCTGAAAAAAAAAAAGAACAAAAAAATAAAAAGGAAACATATAGAGATTTTGCTTACAGATCCAGACAAAACAACCCTTCTTGAAATACTAAACCACTTTTCAAACTCAATTACACACAGAAAACAATTCGTTTTGGCAATTATTGAAGCTAGATGCAGAAAACATAAAACATTACAGATTTTCATTTAAAGATTCATATTTTAATTAATTTTGCGTACTTCTTGTTGTTGTTGTTGTTGTTGCTTTCTTTGGGAAAGAAAGCCTTTATGAAGACTTTTACATCTTAAAGATCTTGTGAATTTCTGTATTGTGTTAATTACATGCCATTTTGAAAACTTGACATAAACAATTTTACTCTGGAAGACAAATCCATCAACCTCATATCACAAATACTGAATGAGATGTAGCCAGTATCAGCATGAAAGTACATCATCATGACTAGACTTCGTGAATGAAGATTTGGGAAGGGCTCTACCCACGCTTGCTGCAAGTGTGCTGATGGCTAAAGAAGCTGATGCGAGATAGGCAAGTCCGGCTGCAAAAGGCACAGCAGAAAGCCTCTATAGGCGGTGTTGGTGAGGCACG
>VWZG01001794.1:61086-88431 GCA_013396735.1 Grallaria varia
TTGTGCCAGACTCTTTTATAGAGTCTTCCAAAGGCACTGTATGCCTTTGCTAACCTGTTGTCTATCTCTTGGTCAATCTTACCATCTGAGGAAATGATGCTTCCCAGATAGGTGAACTGCTGCACTGACTTGAGTTCTGATTCACCTATGGTGATGTGGGGGGTGATGGAAGGGTTCCTGAGGTGCAGGTTGGAAGAGAACTTCTGTCTTCTTCAAGCTGACTTCCAGCCCAAAAAGCTCAGCAGCCTCTGCAAAGCAGGATGTTAAGCGCTGCAGAGCTGCTTCTGTGTGAGCAACGAGTGTGGCATCATCAGCAAAAAGATGCTCCTGGACAAGGTGTTTTAGGGTCTTGGTGTGGGCCTTCAGTCTCCTGAGGTTGAATAGGCTTCCATCGGTACGGTATTGGATGTAGATGCCATTTTCTTCACAGCATGAAAGTACAGCAATCTGATAATTACTTATAGGATAAATGGGTTTGCAGAACAATTTTATATGGGAAGTGCTGCTAGTAAACCCTTTTGTGTAAGTCAAAATCCAATATAACTTACATTAGGCAGGTTTAATTAGTTTATTTTTTTTTTTATTTTCAGTTGTGTGTGTTCTGTGGATGAAGACTTGGCTGTAGCTCACACATGAGTAGCTGGTTTTCATCTATCCACTCTGTGTAACACTACCCTAGTACTGATAGTGGGTAGTCAACAGTCTTTAATCATGTATTAAACTGTATTATTCTAAGTTTAACATAATAATTTTGGGCTTCATCTGTATTTACCAGAGAAATAAGTACCTTCTGAAGGTGTTTCTTCACAGATTTTTTTAATTACTATTTTGCAGTGAGATACATCAGTTATTGAGGATGTCTGTTTAACTGATGTCTGCAAAATAACAAAGTGGAGTTTAACATTATAAACTCATGTTCAGGTTTCTGATTTAGAAATCTAAATTATGATAACTCAATCTCATAAAAAATGGCTGAAAAGAAGTCAGAGAATAAGGGAAGGAGTAAAATGAAGGACATATTCAGCTTTCAGTGACTGTCGTTATACTATTAGAATGATTAATGCTACTTTGAATATGATTGTGAAAGTCATATTCTCAGCTCCTTACAATAATGTTGCTAGACACTAATTTATGTAATTAATTTTGAAGTGTGAGAAATAAATACGGGAGGTTCTGGGACGTAGTTTTGCTGATGCATATAAAATTGCTCTGGATTTTTCATTTTAAAATATTGAAGGTTATGCTTCATAATTCAGCTTTCAAAAGAGATAAGTAAAAGGTGATATAAAATATCAGGGTCAAAGATAGTATTTGAAAGAAGCACTTACACAACATAAAAAGAATCACTGTGTGATATTTTCTTCAAATGAGAGCAAGATGGATTCATAACTGGAATACAAAAATTCTCTAAAATTCAAGAAAAATCATGTAAATACTTTGCCATATTCCTGAAAACAAAAGCTTAACTAGCGCAAATATGTTAAATTCTTCTTCTGTTGACAACATAGGTAGACTCAATGAACAAGTTTAAATCCATTAATAAAGTTGCAAATATATGTAAATCAATGTAGTACTTCTGAAACATGATCTATTGTTGGTGAAATTCTGTCCCATTATCCAAAAGTCTTTTGGAAGAATATACAAGGACACCGGAATCCTTATTCATATAGACTAAAAAAAAAATCCAAAATGTGAGAAATTTGCATATAAGCTTATCCTTGTTTATGAATAGGGAGGATGTGTTTAGAAACATTTGTTTGTTTTTCTATTTGTTTGTCAACTAAAATATTCCTGTTGACTAGGAAAACATCAGTAAGGAAACAGATGGTCATTTTGATTACTAAGCAGTAAAAAGTGTAAAAGACACTAGAGCTTTATATGATGGCCATAATTTCTCCTCATTGAACTAACAGTCATAAAAAATGTGGTTAACTATATGGCATATTTATGAACAGTAGAAGCTTGGGAATTAAGAAGGTTTTTAACTTCTGAGGGTTTTTTCTTTCAATTCACTTAGTCACAATTTACTTTTAAGCTCTCAACAATATATAATGATAAGACAAAGATGTTCTGAGTTTTTAATTAGGTCTTAATGATTGCATGAGACAGAGTTAACTGTTTGCAGTACAATAAAACTTACTAAAATTACAGTGCTTTTTCCTGCTTATGTACTCCTATGGGTTAAGAGAGTTTTAATGAGAACTATCAGACAGAAAAACTTTCAAAATGAATGCCAGAAACAAAGGTTAGATTGTTCCCAGATTTTGGTGTGAAGAGATAGGTAAAAAGGGAAATATTCACCTTCATTTTGTACAGTGCAAAAATATATATATAAAACTCTTATGCACATTTGAACAGAAGAAATTATTCTCCTGTATCTATACATATGAAGTACTATTTATTCAGAGTTTCTTAATTTTTTGACAAATTCCACATGCCGACTACAAACTTTACAGCTTACACACATGCAAAGAGAATACCTTTTAAAATACAGTCCTATCATGTGTGTCCAAAAAGAGAATGCAGAAAGTAATGCTTTAAATAATAGCCTGCCATTATACTCTTTCAGTATTTTAGCTGGAATACTTTAGCAAATGTCTGCATCTGCACTGTTCTTGCTTTAAATGTGATTTGATAATTATATCTTATGAGACATGCCTGCTATTTTGAAAAAGTCTTTGAATTCCCAATATGTTTTTTAAGCTTGTATATTTTGCTATGTGATTGAGATAATCAAAGCTAGTTAATGAAACAAAATTTTGATCTTCATCTGTCGTACAGCAGGTTGATAGACATTTTAGGACATACAGGTTTTGTATTCCTTGGGGAGTCTCTCCATTAACACTTTTCTCAGAAGACAAATAAAGAAAAGGAAACAGCCAAACAGAAACAGTTTACCAGAACAGGAAATAAAAATTTACAGACCTTGAAACCAAGAATTAATGGGGCTGTTGACCCAATATTTTGAATCAGATGACTCTTCTTAAAATAATAGGCGGGGTGTGTGTGTGTGTGCACGCGTGTGTGTGTGTGTGTGTGTGTGTGTGTACTTTTCATTCAGTTGTTTGGGTGTTTTCTGTCTATCTGCTTCTTTTTTCAAATAAAACATACCTAGAAATATGATGTTTAGTCATGATAAATATGGCAGTATAACAGTATGGCAGTATAACATGGAAATAAATAAAGAAAAAATCTACAAAAAAATCAAATTTTTTGTATCCAAATATAATTTTTTTTTTTTACAAATGGATTATTATCTCAAAGACAATTTAGAAACAAATGTCAGGTTTGGGCATAGAAATAAAAATATATGTGGCAACTTTCAAAATTATGATGAATTTCACTTCATAAGTAGTCTACACTGTCTTGGAAAATGTTATTGGTGAAATTTTACAGTACAAACCATCTTTTTACAGTGCTGTTGTCCATGATGTTAAAGACATTGTCTCATTGTCCTTATCTTCATCCTTCTTGTCTCTACCAACTCACAGAATAGGTTTCCTCACACCTGCTGTATAGAGCTGTATAGAGTTAATGGTTCAGATGATCCCCTGTAATTCTTCTCTGATCTCAGGTGAATAGGTGACACTAATTTCAAAACTAGTTTGCTTCCCCTGCCAGCTTAAAAAGAAATATTGCCTCTTTTCTAAGCTGAGTGACCCATGCATTGTAACTTCCAAGACGGTTTTTATCTTGCCTTGTCGCACCCAAAGGTAAATGGGAAAATGATCATCGGCTTCAGAACGTTATCTTGGTTTTCGCCTTTTTTTTTAATGGTCTGACTTGCATTTACAGCCTCCTATCAGACCTCCACCAACTTCTGACTGTAACTTTGCTGGTATTAATTTTCAAAGCTCCCACTAAAAAGGTAAGCTACACAAAAGAAGTCGCATTTTTATGAAAATCCATTTTTGTTTGTAATAAGTTGTTTGTTTAAGCCCAGGAAGAACTTGGGAGCAAAAGCCTTCCATTCTCTTGAGAGAATTTGGTTATTGAATCATTTTTCCAGGGAGAGCTGGAAACTGAAGGTTCTGATCATTCAGTAAAATATACATGCAAAACTTTTCTCCAGAATCACTCAGTGTTTATTCAGTTTCATTTCCTACACCTCCCACTGTCCCATGAACTTCCATATTTTTTTTTAGTAGAGAAAAAAGAAATTTTATCCTGAAATGTGACCAACGAGGGTCAAAACCCTTAACAATCTGCAGGGTTTTTTATAAAGTACAGGTCATGTAGTGAAAATGCTTGGTATTGAGTGAGACCATGAACACAAAGATGTGTGACAATATGAAAAATCCAAAGACAGCTAGTATCTATTCTTCTTACTAATTTTTCAATGCTTAATTATAGACATTACTGAAATGTCATAATCTCATGGAAAAAATTCTAATCTTTGAATGAATAGGAAGAATTTAATGTATCAGAAAGATTAATTAAAATTATCAGCTTTGCATTTAGTGCAATGTCTGTCATTTGTGAATACTGTCAGCAACAAAACCACACCAATCTGGTATGTTTTAGTTCACCTTTTAAAAGACATTTCAGGGAGATCCACCTTCTTGAAGTGACTTCTTGCATTCACACTACTTCTGGCGATTCCCAAGCTGTCTAATACTTGTTCTGATTCAGAAAATGCTGAAACTTCTTTGCTTGCAGGAGGTACAAAATTTTTCCTGACACTCTTAGATAGTCTTAACGTGAGTGTGCACAAAAACAAAACCAAAAACAAACCCAACAAAACCCAAAACCAACCAAACAAAACAAAAAGTCAGAGACTGAATTTGTTTCTTCCAAATGTGAAATTTACCAAATTTGTTTTATATTTTTTTTTCTTTTTGTGAGAATTACTGTAATGTTAGCTCAGTCCTGAACTGCTATCACAGAATCTCAGAATACGCTGAGGTGGAAGGGACCCACAAAGGTAATCCAGTCCAATCCAGACGATCCCCAAGAGTCACACCATGTGCTTTGTATCAGTTACATGTGGCAGCGACCATGTGTGCTGGGAATAACCTATGATATAAATCTCTTCATCTTACTTATAATATTTCATACAGGAAGTTTTCAATAAAAAGTCTTACTTGCTTTTATTTCTGTTAGACTTCTTTTATTAGCTACGTTGTACACTACATTCAAGTAGTGTAATTCTATATTCAAGTGAAAGGCAGTATTTCATAGCCAAATATCCAGGCAGTTATACTAATTTTACTGCAATGTTATTAAAAAAAACCAAAATGTATTCTTAATAGTGATCTGATTAGTGACAATTGGTTGGTGCGCTAGTTGGATGATGACAGTTCTTTTGGAAACTGGTAATTGTTATTTAAAAAGTAAAATTAGACATTTTTATATATTTGAAATTAATTATTTTTTTAATCAGTAAGGATTTTTTCCACCAGATTATTTTTTCTTTACTTAACTTTTTGTGTTGTGAAATGCTTTAAGCTGTTATTCTGATACCAAAGGCCAGGAAAACTTCAATTTGGTTCTAATGCATAAAATCAGAATGCTGTTTATGACCTCAAAGAGCCATCAAAGAGTCCATCCCCCATCTCAAAAAGAGATTATTTGCCCTGAATATCATTTATGAACTCAGTGGTGAACTCATATTCTATATGTCTGGAATTTTGCCCATCGATTTCAATACATTTATTTGGTAAAACAGATTATTACAAAACATTTCTTGATTACTTTTGCACTTCAGAAACTATTTCAAAATGTTCTATCCCAAAGTGTGGCCTCCCCAAAACACAGATTATTCTGAAGACTGAAAAGTTTAAGAGTACCAAGTCTGTTTAAACCAATCTTGTCACAAGCTTAGAACTGGCATTCAGAACAACATATGTTTCATTTCAGCTGAGTTACACCACTATGGTGATTTCACATTTCAGTTAGGCAATCCAAAATCCTGAACTGAGGGCTTAGTCTTGTCTAAAACAGGAGCCTCCTATAGATGTAGTGACTTTATGCTGCCATATTCTTATAGATACCAATAGCCCATGTTGACTATGGTGATGATTCTTAAACCTTTCATCTTTCATTGGGTGTTTCTTAGTTTACCTACCAGCCTCTGTGGAGAGCTCTCCTGTTGGTTCCACAGTAGACTACATTAGGAAAGGAAATGAGCAAGTAGAGGTAATAAGAAAGATTCATCCACAAAGCTGTATTTTACTACAGAATGGCATATGCCTCCTACAAGGTGACTAGAGCATTCCTACACAAGAGTTTGAAGAGGAGCTATGGCGTCTTCTCCAACCTTTGTCAGCACTGTCTCACCCCTGCCATAGTCTATAAAACACTTACCATCTTTTCACTCTCTAAGACACATAGATAGGCTTACCCTGGCCACAGATCCATGTTTATGCATATTGTGACAGATCATCTTTATGGAAGATGCAAGAATAGAATTTAGCATGTACACTTTTCCAATAGTTTTTCAGTTCTATCTGTTGAAGAGCTCTGAAGATTAGCATGTCTTATGTCAAGGCTCTGTAATATATTATGGACTCTATTAATAATAAGAGATCTTTTGAAAAAAAAAAGAATAATCTGGGTCCCACTGAAATGTCATACTTATTAAAATATTGTTATGCATTTGTTTTCTTCTTTCTTTTTTTAAACTGTTAGCTAATTTTCCAGAAGGTAATCAAATCTAGCATTATAATCAAGACATGAGACTTTCAGATCTAACATATCTTTGTAATTTCAGAGGAAAAAAGTAAAAATTAAAAAGTCGGTTCCAAGGAAATATTTTCTTTGGATTAAAAGCCTGAAGTTTGTAATTTCATATCTACTTGTCACTCACTTCAATGTTTTCTTTCCATCAGGGGCTAAGAAGGCAATGTAGCAGGCTCGCAATTGTTTATGTGTAAGGGGAAAGATCACTCTGACCAACCGAATTTCATATCATGCTTATTTTATTGCTGTTGAATAGGTTCTACAATTTGCAGTTTGGCAGCAAATGAACATAGAGGCATACTTGAACATAGAGTAGATTAATGCTGTTGTATTTTATTTAAAATGTTATATTCTGACCACCTTAACCTCATGAATATAATGAACAGAACAGATGCATGCATAACTTAACATTTTGAGGAGTGAGATTTTTCTCTGTTCCTCTGGGGCTGGATTTTTTCTCTGATTTGGGCTTGCTTCATAATCACGAAATCTGTTGCCAGCTGAGTATTGGACAAAAGTAAATTTTTATACTTTTGCTGATGTTCTAGAGAATAAGTAATAAAGGTACCTAAAATTAATGCAAATTATCAGAAGAAAGTAAAGAAGGAAAATATGTTTAAAAAATGTATTTAACATTGCTTTAGTGTAATATCTGTAGCATAAATCATGAAAACAGTATTTTTTTTCAGTTTCATGTAAAAGCATATTGCAGAAAGCAATCAGGAAAACACTCAAATGGAAATGAAATCAGAAGGAATACTATTGCAGCTCTTAAAAAAAGTCAAAAANGCACTTCAGAAACTATTTCAAAATGTTCTATCCCAAAGTGTGGCCTCCCCAAAACACAGATTATTCTGAAGACTGAAAAGTTTAAGAGTACCAAGTCTGTTTAAACCAATCTTGTCACAAGCTTAGAACTGGCATTCAGAACAACATATGTTTCATTTCAGCTGAGTTACACCACTATGGTGATTTCACATTTCAGTTAGGCAATCCAAAATCCTGAACTGAGGGCTTAGTCTTGTCTAAAACAGGAGCCTCCTATAGATGTAGTGACTTTATGCTGCCATATTCTTATAGATACCAATAGCCCATGTTGACTATGGTGATGATTCTTAAACCTTTCATCTTTCATTGGGTGTTTCTTAGTTTACCTACCAGCCTCTGTGGAGAGCTCTCCTGTTGGTTCCACAGTAGACTACATTAGGAAAGGAAATGAGCAAGTAGAGGTAATAAGAAAGATTCATCCACAAAGCTGTATTTTACTACAGAATGGCATATGCCTCCTACAAGGTGACTAGAGCATTCCTACACAAGAGTTTGAAGAGGAGCTATGGCGTCTTCTCCAACCTTTGTCAGCACTGTCTCACCCCTGCCATAGTCTATAAAACACTTACCATCTTTTCACTCTCTAAGACACATAGATAGGCTTACCCTGGCCACAGATCCATGTTTATGCATATTGTGACAGATCATCTTTATGGAAGATGCAAGAATAGAATTTAGCATGTACACTTTTCCAATAGTTTTTCAGTTCTATCTGTTGAAGAGCTCTGAAGATTAGCATGTCTTATGTCAAGGCTCTGTAATATATTATGGACTCTATTAATAATAAGAGATCTTTTGAAAAAAAAAAGAATAATCTGGGTCCCACTGAAATGTCATACTTATTAAAATATTGTTATGCATTTGTTTTCTTCTTTCTTTTTTTAAACTGTTAGCTAATTTTCCAGAAGGTAATCAAATCTAGCATTATAATCAAGACATGAGACTTTCAGATCTAACATATCTTTGTAATTTCAGAGGAAAAAAGTAAAAATTAAAAAGTCGGTTCCAAGGAAATATTTTCTTTGGATTAAAAGCCTGAAGTTTGTAATTTCATATCTACTTGTCACTCACTTCAATGTTTTCTTTCCATCAGGGGCTAAGAAGGCAATGTAGCAGGCTCGCAATTGTTTATGTGTAAGGGGAAAGATCACTCTGACCAACCGAATTTCATATCATGCTTATTTTATTGCTGTTGAATAGGTTCTACAATTTGCAGTTTGGCAGCAAATGAACATAGAGGCATACTTGAACATAGAGTAGATTAATGCTGTTGTATTTTATTTAAAATGTTATATTCTGACCACCTTAACCTCATGAATATAATGAACAGAACAGATGCATGCATAACTTAACATTTTGAGGAGTGAGATTTTTCTCTGTTCCTCTGGGGCTGGATTTTTTCTCTGATTTGGGCTTGCTTCATAATCACGAAATCTGTTGCCAGCTGAGTATTGGACAAAAGTAAATTTTTATACTTTTGCTGATGTTCTAGAGAATAAGTAATAAAGGTACCTAAAATTAATGCAAATTATCAGAAGAAAGTAAAGAAGGAAAATATGTTTAAAAAATATATTTAACATTGCTTTAGTGTAATATCTGTAGCATAAATCATGAAAACAGTATTTTTTTTCAGTTTCATGTAAAAGCATATTGCAGAAAGCAATCAGGAAAACACTCAAATGGAAATGAAATCAGAAGGAATACTATTGCAGCTCTTAAAAAAAGTCAAAAACCAAAAGAAACAAACAAAAATCCAAACCTCATGTTTGCCTCAAACATAACCAATTTGGCAAACAGATTTGTTTTCACTTCTGTACATTTGTTTAATGCTTTTTACCAGTGATTGCGTATTTATGAAAAGGCAGTATATTATAAACTGAAGCAAGCTCTAGCAATGCATCAAGGCTTCATGCAATTTTTTAATCTCCTGGATAACTGCTGCTTCATTTTAATGCTAGAAATTAATTAATTGCATTCTGTNTCAAACATAACCAATTTGGCAAACAGATTTGTTTTCACTTCTGTACATTTGTTTAATGCTTTTTACCAGTGATTGCGTATTTATGAAAAGGCAGTATATTATAAACTGAAGCAAGCTCTAGCAATGCATCAAGGCTTCATGCAATTTTTTAATCTCCTGGATAACTGCTGCTTCATTTTAATGCTAGAAATTAATTAATTGCATTCTGTGCCACCTATAGAGAAGAGGTACACTTGATAGAAAATTCTCTCATAGATAAATGAATGTGCATCTCTAATTTTTTCCTTGGGAGAGATTCCTGGCTGCAGTCCTCTAGCTAGGGGAACATTCAGTTTTCTGTCTAAGAACAATAACACACTTCTTTCCTTCCAGTCCATGGCACTTGAATGCCATATCCTTCATGAAAGCAGGGGATGCAAAGCAGTTACAAATATTTGTGAAGATAATAGAAGCCAATAGCTCTCTTCCTTGCAAGTGGCAAATACTAATATATTCACCAATTATAGCTCATAACAAAGAGAAAATTTCACTTCTGTATCTAGAGACCAGAGCTGTTTTATTATTGCTGCAGTTCATTCAGGATGGTCTGAAATGGCTTTTACTCTAATGAATTCCACAGGCCAAGTTTTCAACAGCTTTAAGCCTGCTGGGCATATGGTGGCACTACATTTCTTTATACAAGTACTATCTTCAATTCTCTGTAGCAACCTGGGGCAGTGTAAGTGTGGAAATAACACTGTGAGTGGAATATCTGCAAGACAAAAAAGGTCATTTCAGTGTTGATGATGTTTGAGCTTGGAAGCTCTACATTTCTCCTTAAGTGCAAACTTTTCAGGAACATAATTGCTATTGCCACAGAATTTGATGACTTTTCTTGTACAGGATTTTCTACTACTTTGTATTACTCACTTATATCTTCATTTTAACCAATTCAACATCAATGAAAAAAATGTCTGACACTTTGTTAGGCAAATATTCGCTTTTTTCATGCTGTTTGTATAAAACTTTGTTCAAAATCAATTAATTAATGAGGACTTAATTTTTAAAGTAGAACTAATGAACTATTTTACAAAGTATAAAGATCTATTTGATTATTGCATTTTTCAGGACTGCTGGTTACTAAACAAAAAAATCTGCCATAGCTTCCTTTGTAAATGAGAAACATAGATTTGCTATTTTTGTGGCAAGTATTGCACCAATTCAAGTAAACCGATTCAAAAATAGACTAAATATCTTACTGAATTCTGGAAAAAAAGTGACACACTAATGTATTAAATGCATTCTAAACTGTGATGGCATAAAAAAAATTAACCATCTGCTTACATAGTAGTCATCTATCTGTCTGGACTTAAAATGAAGGTACTGGTAACATTTAAAAAAAAAAAAAAAAGTTTAAAACCGGAGAATCTTGTATTCAGTGTTCTGGTAATAACCAAATCTTTGCACCTTAATGTTCCATCTGTTCATGTCTGTATTTCAAAATGCATTGTTGCCATTTGACCTTGGTTTCTTGTGCATGATAAAAATAATGAGAAAGAATTTTGATTCGGCTATTTGTTTAGAGTAGACTCCTTTTTATCCTTAAAGACATTGGTTCAAGTCCAGTCCACATGGTAGCAACTGAAAGTAATTATCTTTGAATGATTAATGACGAATTAATTGGTAGTCTCAGTCCATTTCCCAGCACAAATCATAAAACTCAACACCAAAACTGTTGTTAATTCATTAATCCAGCAGGGAAACTACGGTTTAAATGTTCTTGAATGAATCACTATTTTAAGCTCTGACACAATACTGACAGTTTATGACAGGGGCATTCTCTAATCTGAATTTGCTTTGGCTCTCCTACTCCTACAGTGGCTGCATTTTCCTACTCCAGAATGACATGTTTCTTAACCTTTGGTTTAATATTTCATTTATTTTTCATTCTGAACAACAGATTGCACTTTTATTTTCAAAGTACTTGCAGATTCTGTAATTAAAAAAAAAAAAGGCATTTGAGACATGTTGTTTACAAAGAAGTCTGTGCTAAAAAATTGTGACCAGTGTTCAGCTATTTCTGCATTTGTGTCATTATATAAGCCCTTATACAGCAGGTGGATTCCAGATGAAGAATACCTACTGGTTCAAGAAATGGATTGAATGAAGGTGAATTAACCATTCTGTGGAGTCTTTCCGTACAGATTATTCCTGTTTCTCTCTGTAGTTCACTTTCCTACACCAGAGCACAGAGAAAATACTTAACTTCTGAAATCTTGCAAAGCTTTTTCAAATGTAGGTCAAATGAGTCTTTCTGGAGAAATAAATTAGTTAAGAAACTAAATACTTAGTCTTCTGGATAGGATTTTTTTATCACAGATGTTTGGACCTACACATAATGGTGGAGGGAGGAGGAAAATGTAATTGTAAATAAGCTTGGTCTATTTAACTGTATCATAAACATTGCAAATGCGTGTTCACAGGCCTGGACAGTCTAATAGAGTAGGTTCTGTGGGTATCTTACTCTGGGATGTAAATTATAATTTGAAAAAGGGTAACAGTGTTTTGATCTTTTCTCAGTTAGAATCCCTCGCCTGAATTTTGTATTTCTTACATAAGGTGCAAAATCCACCAGGGGAAAGGGAAAAAAAAACCAAAAAACAACACACCAAAAAAACTGAACCCAAACCACAAAAAAATCCCAGCCCAAACTGGTGCAACTTTCACATTCAGCAAAGCTTTTTACGCTGTAGGACAGAATAAAGCATGTGTAAGTCATTGTTAGATTTCAAGATTAAAAGAAAGCACTTTACTGAGAACCTGTATAATGATGACTCTGAGGACATGCAAAGAATTTGTTCTACATGTATGCATCAGGGTTTGTTAATTTTGCTGTCATCTATAGGGACTATTCTCTTTCAGCTGGTATTTAAAAAAAAAAAATTAGCAGACAAGGAGTCTGAGTCCTACTTCTCATTTTTAGTATGAATTAATAGCAGATCACCCAATGTTTATAGCCTCATTGTATTGAGAAGAAATTTGGCATAAATTCTCAGTTTGAAATATAAAAACAGTATGGTATTTCCCCCTCAGTGAATTCATTGCAACTTGGATATTTGAGCACTTTGTATGTGGAGACAAGTGTTAAAGGGGATGTACAACATTGTAAGAATATCAGTGCCACAGTTGAATGAAGCTTCCTGATTTATCATCTATGACACATCATTTATTTTTGAAAATTCTCAAGACACAATTTTAAAACTAGAAATAGATTTCAGGGGTTTTATGAGGTTTTTTTTCTTTTGTACTATTTCCAATGACCTACAAAATTTGTTCTGTTACAGTGGAAGAGAAGAAATTGAAAGAAAACTATAAAGTTTAAAAGCGATTCTGAGAAGCAGAAGAATCAAAGAGAATTAGTCCATTTATCACCATTATGTAAAAAAGGGTAAAATACACAGCAGGAAAAAGTCCTTGAAAACTCCTTTGAAGAAAATTATCCTTTTGAGATATAGTTATCTAGCTTTACAGAAAAACAACATATGCATTTGGTTTACTGGTTTTGAGATATGTTTTCTCTCCTTTAAATGCTTTATAAAATTATCTAAGAGGTCATGAAAGGATGGTCATCTGTGTTAAATGCCTTGTCTCTGTCCCTGACTGTGAGGTGACCACCCGCATCTCATAATGGGTTGATATTACTATATTGCCTATTACTAGTAATATGTTTGAAAAAACTCTTTTTATTGTCCCCAACATTTCTGGCCAACTTCCACTCCAGTTGAGATTTGGCCACACAAATTTTCTCGCTAGAGCAGCAAACAGCATCTCTGAACAGTTCCTATGTCGCTTGACCTTGCTTCCACTGGGCATACAACTTCCTATTTTGCCTTATCTCCAAGGGAAGATCCCTGTTCAGCCAAGGTGGCCTTTCACCTAACCTGATTGACTTCTGACATTTGCAAATTGCTCCTGTGCCCTTAGGGGGGGATGTTTGAAAAGTGACCAGCACTGCTGGACCCCAGCACCTGCAAAAACCTTTTCCCAGGGGACCTTACTGACTGATTCCCTGAGCAGCCTGAAGTCTGCTCTCCTCATGTCCAGAGTTGAGGTTTTGCTGCCGCTTATCCTCCTGTCAACAGAGATTTTAAACTCAATCACTTTGTGGTCACCGTGGCCGAGACAACCACCAATTTTCACTTTGCTCACAAGATCCACTCTGTTCACAAGGAGTGGGTCAAGGAAGACATCTTTTGGATTTGAATCCCTTAGGGCCTGTTCCATAAAGTTGTCATCCAGGATTTTTATGAGTCTTCTGGCTTGGTTCTACTGCTGTGTCTGCAGGGCTTTTTCTCTCATGCTTTTCCTCACTTCTCATTTTCAGGCAGGGTGTTTTACCCATCTTAAATACATTTTCCTTGAGATACCACTCACTTGGCTGCAGGGCTCAGCCATGCCCTGTGTTGGGTGAGTTGGAGAGTGCTGGAACTGTCTGTGTCTGGCACAGGGCAGCCCTGGCTGGTCCTCACAGAAGCCCCTGAATGGGCCTGACAGAGTCAGGTCTGGGCATCCGCACCCTATAAAAGATGTAGGAAACTAATATGTTTACAAAAGGAAATCAAAAATCAAAGGAAAACTTAGGAAATAATCTCAAAGCAATTTACCGCCATGAAGGTGAGAAAAGCCATTGGGAGAGTTGTTCAGAAAACATTAGGAAAAACATTTGAAGAGATGATTTGTTTTGAAAGAGCTAGTGCAAAAGAAGTGAGGAGAAAAAAAAAGCTAAAAATTTCTGTAGCTTTCAGCTTTTCTCACAGGCATCTGGTTGCAAACTTATGGTACTTATACTGTATACTGGTGCTTTTGCTATTGATCTTCAACAACTGCTTAAAAATCACATTACAATACCTTGGAATCATAGCAAATTCAATTTCACTCTGAAATTCTTCTGGCAGGTTTTTTATCTCAAAAGGAAATTAATGGACTACTTTCAAAATACTCTTCCTTGTTTGCACTGATGTTAACTGTGATTATTTTGCTGACTAGACAAAAAAACCTTTCAACATGACTAAGGGCTGTTCTCTAACAGCCTTTCATTAAAGTGTGTGTGAAGAAGGAAAGCTGGAATGAAACATCTCCAAAATTACAATGACGCCCAGCAAAAAGAAATCTTAATTTCAGGAACTGTCTCTGAAGATAGTGACAAAGTTTATTGCATAACAGTTTTTTTGATAAAGATTTAAAAAGAGCAGACATTTGTGATGGGAGAAAAAATTGTACTTTTTGTATTTTGCTTTTATTTATATGTGATATTTCAGGGCTGAGACATTACAGGCAGAAAACAAATGTATTCTTCATTGCCATGCTATTGATACTCCCATGTGAGTAATTTCATCTTTTATATAGTGCTGCTGATAAATCAATAAAATTCTACTTCAGCAAGTCAATATATGCTGAAATGTTGTAACTAACTTTTAGGTCATACCTTACAAATGCAAGTTGGATAAAAATTGAACTAACATTTATACGGAAATGAGTGGACAGACATGAAATACCTACCTACACACATCTTACCAGAGAAAGAGGTTTTCAGTAGCTACACTATATCTTTCCTTATAACTGTTTAGTAAATTGTGTTAAGATTGATGCAAGACTACTACAGTTATGAAAAAAAGCTCTGGAAGAAATTTGAAGGGGTTACCTACTCTGTCCCTGTAATGCAACATCAACTGTATTTTTCCTATTCTTACTAAATGTTTGTTTCTTTTTTTACAGATTTCTATTAATGGAGTTTTGGGAGCATGAGCCTCCCTCCTCCAATCCATTAAAAATGCTTTTATGAACTGAGAGACACTGGGTTTTTTTCACAGAATCACAGAATATGGTGTGTTGGAAGTGATCCGCAAGGATCATCGAAGTCCAATCCTTAGCCCTGTACAGATCCATCCCCAAAAGCCACATGATGTACTTGAGAGTATTGTCCAAACACTTCTTGAACACTGTCACGCTTGGCACTGTGGCCACTTCTCTGGGGATCCTGTTCCAATGCCCAACCATCATCTGGGTGAAGAACCTTTTCCTGTAACTCACCTAAACCTCCACTGACAGAGCTTCAGGCCATTCCCTCAGGTCCTGTCACTGGTCAGCAGAGAGAAGCTGTCTGCCTCTCCTCTTCCCCTCATGAAGAAGTTGTAACTGCAATGAGGTCTCCCCTCAGTCTCCTCCAGGCTGAACAGACCAAGTGATCTCAGCTGCTCCTCATATGGCTTCCCTTCAAGTCCCTTCACTATCCTTGTTGCCTTCTTTTGGACACTTTCTAAGAGCTTAATATCTTTCTTATATTGTGTCTCTCCAAACTGCACACAATATTCAAGGTAAGGCCACCCCAGTGCAGAGCAGAGCAGGACAATCCCCTCCCTTGACCACCTGGCAATGCTTTGCCTGATGCCCTCCAGGACACGGTTGACCCTCCTGGCTGCCAGGGCACTGCTGACTAAAATTCAACTTGACATAGACCAGGACCCACAGGTCACTTTTCCAGAACACTGCTTTTCAGTGTACGAATACCAAGGGTTGCCCCATGCCAGTTGCAGAATTTGGCACTTCCCCCCTTTTGAATTTCAAATTGGTGGTGATTGTCCACCTCTCTAATTTGCCCAGTTCTCCCTGCCTTTAAGGGAGTCAACAGCTCCTCCCAGGTTTGTATCATCGGCAAATTTGCTCAGTATCCCTTCCAGTCCTGCATCCAAGTCATTTATGGAGATGTTGAAGAGCACAGGGCCCAAGATGGAGCTCTGTGGAACTCCACTGGTGACAGGTCACCAGTCTGATGTCACCCCATTCAACTATTACCCTCTGTGCCCAACCTGTGAACCAATTGTTCACCACCACATGATGTGTTTATCCCGTTGTGTGCTGGACGTTTTGTCCAGAAGGATCCTGTGAGAGACAGTATCCAAAGCTTTACTGAAATCTGAAAAGGTTACATTGACTGACTTCCCTTGATCAGCCAGGTGGGTTACCTTATCATAGAAGGAAATCAGATTTGATAAGCAGGACTTTGTTCTCCTGAAGCCATGCTGGCTATGCTCGATGACTGTGTTGTATTTTAGGGATTTTCAATACTTCCCAGAACCATCTTCTCCATAAATTTACCAGGCACTGAAGTGAGACTGATAGGCCTTTAGTGTCCAGGATCTTCCTTTCTACTCTTCTTGAAAATCAGGACAGCCTTCACCCACTTCCAGTCACCCGGGACTTCTCCAGGTTCCCACGACCACTCAAAAATCTCCAAGAAATTTACGATGACATCAGATTTTGGGATGAATCACATCAGGTCCCATAGATTTGTATGGATCTAGCTGGAGCATCAGATTCCACATGATTTCAGTTGTGACCCTCCAGCTCAGGGCACTGAGACTGCCTTGGCCCATCATCTGTGTTGGATACAGAGGCAAAGAAAGCTTTAAACACCTCTTGCCTCATCTCTGTCCCTGTCTGTGAGGTGACCATCCGCATTCTGTAATAGGCCAATGATATTTCTATACTGCTTATTGCCATTAATGTATTTGAAAAAAACTCTTTTTATTGTCCCCAACATTTCTGGCCACCTTCAACCTCAGATGAGTTTTGGCCACACAGATTTTCTTCCTAGAGTGGCAAGCAGCATCTCTGCATTCTTTCCACATGGCTTGACCTTGTTTCCACTGGGCATACAACTTCGTATTTTGCCTTATCTCCAAGGGAAAATCCCTGTTCAGCCAAGCTGGCCTTTCACATAACCTGCTTGACTTCTGATATTTGCAAATTGCTCCTGTGCCCTGACCAGCACTGATGGACCCCAGCACCTGCAAAAACCTTTTCCCAGGGGACCTTACTGACTAATTCCCTGAGCAGCCTGAAGTCTGCTCTCCTCATGTCCAGAGTTGAGGTTTTGCTGCCGCTTATCCTCCTGTCAACAGAGATTTTAAACTCAATAACTTTGTGGTCACTGTGGCAGAGACAGCCACCAATCTCCACTTTGCCTGCGAGATCCACTCTGTTCACAAGGAGGAGATTAAGGAGGGCATCTTTCTGAGTCAGCTCCCTTAGGACCTGTTCCATAAAGTTGTCATCCAGGATTTTTACGAGTCTTCTGGCTTGGTTCTACCAGCTGTGGGATGATTCTAGTTAAGTTCTGGCAATTTGAAGTGCCTCATAAGGACAAGGGCAGCTGCCTTGCAAGTGTTCCTTAGTTCCATAAAGAATAATTTGTCAGTGTCATTGTCCTGGCTGGGAGGTTTGCAGCAGAATCCCATGATAATATCCACATTATCTGTTTTTCCCTCAGCTCTTACCCACAGGCTCTCAACTGTGCCATTGCCAACTGTGAACTGCATACATTCTAGCCCTTCTGTTACACACAGTGCCACCCCTCCACCTCTTATGCTTTCCTATCCCTCTGAAGAGTCTATAACCATCCAACTGGGCACTCCAGTCACAGGTTTTTCTTTACCTTTTCCGAAGTTAGTTGTCTACATTTCTGCAATCAACTTCTTTTAGGAAGTAGTAGACAGATACCAGTGTTGCCCAACCTGACATGGGTATGTATGGGTGTGCCATCACTTTGCTCTCTGGCCCTTCTGCTGGGGGAAACATGTATTGTCAGACAAACAAGTCTTGTTTATCACACTGATTGAGGTTGTGGTGATCAAAAGCAAGGCTGTTCAACTTTTATTATCTCTTTCCCATATCTTGACACTCCTTCTAGCTCTCCTCATATCTCCCCTTATCCTTCTCAGTCTCCTCTCAAACATGCAACTCTAACTTAATTACTTTTCCCCTTCGGTCTCGATGTTGCTACATCTACACCCAAATTCTCTATTTCTAATACCATTATCAAGGTAATCTCTGACCTTTATGGTGCTACAGATTTAGTTGTTGAGGTGCTGCGGACTATAGAAAACACGAGTTCTGTAAAGGCCTCCAGTGCCCCCTGTCAGCAGCCTGTGGTATTTAATCAGTTCTCACATAACTGCCCCCTAAGCAACTGTGAAATGTGATGGTCCTTCACAGTGCAATCATTAACATTTATCAGCTGTTGCACTGTTATCAATTATATCCAACAACTTCTCATGTCATAACTAGCAGTTTTTCATATCCTGTTCAATGAGCTTAGTATTAGTCGAGGGCCTAATCAGTGGCTCACTTACCTATCTCTGTAGTCTAACATTATTCTCCTTTATTAGGGATGGAGGGCATGTGAAGTTTTTAATATTAATATTTAGCTAAAAAGAATGTAAAGCTTATAAATTCCACTACTCTAGTCTCAACAAGAGACTTACAGCTTCACCATAGCATAATGCATTGCTTACTGCCAATTTAGTGTGAAATGTAACATTTGCCTTTACACATTTAAGAATGTTAAAACATACCCAATACCCAACTTCCTTGCCTCCAACAATACTTTTCTATGGTTCATTAACTACAACACAAATAATATTGGCAAATGGCTTCAGATATACTGTTTTGAATTTATGTCAAACTCCCAGGATATCAACTGCATCTATCACACTGTTTATGACAAGTGTGGTACTTCCACAAAGGCAAATTCTTTCTCAGGAAGCAGAACCAGAGATGTTCTATAGTGTGTGCAGCAAAATTGGTTTTGTTGATTAGTTAGCTAATGCAGTAAACAAAACAGTAAGTTCTCAACCAAAACCTCAGGCTGTGAAAGCCACTTTACAGTTAAGTTCCCAGCTAAATTTTAAATAGACGTCTTCTTGCCTTCTTTCTTCATGCACATATCTTCAGCAGTACCTAAATAAAACTTTGCATAAAACTTCTTTGTTGTTGTGATGTTGGTTAGAAATTAAGTAGGAAGAGAAAAGCTCCATTAAAAGAACTACCTTCCATCACTTTCTTTTATGCAGAGCTATATAAATCAGGAGTCAAGGAAGGCTGCTTGCTTAGCCTCCAAACAAGGGGCTGAAAAAGTACTAACAGTTGTGGAGAAAGGTGAAAAAATTCATCTTCAGATTATCACTAACATTATTAGACTGGATCTGTATGTCCTCATCTCATCTATTGATGTATTGTAAGAAAGTCTAACAGATATTTGATTCATTGAGAAACTAAAATCAAAGTTACAGCAAAACAAAGAATTGCCACTGTGATTTACAAGTACCTTTATATATAAATATATCAAGTAACATGGTTTAAAACAGATTAGAGTTAGTATTATTAACATGATTGACAAATGTAACTTATCAGTAGTCAGTGAACTATACATCCATGATCAGTATCAGCAACAAAGCAAATAAATGCCAATATTATAAAGTGACAAAGTATTAATCAAAATGTACAGATTTCTAAACCCCCATTTGAAAATATTTGAATCTCAGTTCACTTACAATGATTTGCCCAGTGTAAAGACCTAGGTCAAAGCCATGAGCTTCCCAGGCATTTTACTTATATTTAAGGGTCAAAAATAGTTCACCACTGAACTTCTGGCAAAGCCTTTTAGTTCTTTAATACCCTGAAATCACATAAAGACAAAAAGCCACAGACTTTTTCCCCAAGAGAATTCTTTTAATTTAGTGAGAAAATAGGGATTTTGGCAAAAGGTTCACAGAAGTAACATACAACCAAGAAGAGGTTTCACTAAACTACCCCACAAACACCAGCCATCAGTTTAGTAAAATACCACCCACCAGTTTTAAATTACTCAAAAGAGATCAAGGAAACAGTAAAGAAAGAAATAGAGATTAAAAGAAGAAACAGGAGTAAAGAGAGAAAGAAGAAGAGAGAAGGAGCAAAGAGCAAGCTTAGAATAAAAGTAGTTACCATCAAAGGGCCACATAACAACACCAAGACTGAGAGAAAAGGCAAAATGGAGTCCTTGTGCTCCTCTATTTATGAGATTTGGCTAATGTGCCAGCCCTTCTAGGCGGGACATCATGTTCATTGACTACTCAAAGCCTTCCAGGCCAGAGTGAGATGTGGTCCAGCCAATCAGAGGCTTCAGGGGATGAGGGCAGGATACCAAGTGGCCCTTTTTTTCTGATTGACAGCCCAGCCACATGGCTCCCGTGCACTCAGCTACATGGCTTCTGATGTCACCCATGGTAGGCCTAGCTATGCGGCTTCTGTCCCTTCTGGCATGGCTGCCATGGGGCTGCAGGCCTGGCCCCTTCTCTCCACACACGTTTGGTTGATTCAACTCAATAATCAAAGAATCCAGTAAGATATAAATCCAGTCTCTCACATCCAGTTATATCAACATTTCAAATAACTGATGGATGTGGTAAAAACCCTAGTTCACACTTTGCCTTCTGCCTTCATAGAAGGTTTTAAGAGCAGTCATTTCTTGTGGGGGGGAAAAGCTAAAAGGAGCTGACTCTACAGCGAGTGGTCAGCATCTCAAATTATTTGCCAGGAGAGATATGATGATAGCAATGGCTTCTAACTTCTTGCTCTAGAATCAGATTTTAATAATTTTTGCTCATTGCTAACAGACTCTTCACCTTGTTTTTCCTTCATTGCTCTACGTGTCTGTGCTTCATCTGAATTTACTGTGCATCGAATTCATGGTATTTTATGTACTTTAATGTAAGTAATTCATTAAACAATTGGAAGTGGAATCAAACTCTAACCATCTGTTTATCTATCTATGTTTGGGTGATCTGTCCTTTTTCCAGGTCAAGGACTAAAACAAATCCAAAGACACCGATGTGGAACGAGGGGAAGGAGATTTTGAGTTCAAGTGTTTTACCTTCAAAAATCATCATCATCATCATGATTTTTGAATGCAAAAATACTCCACAAGGAAATAATCCACACCATGAGTTGACAGGTTTTTACAGAATAAATTGGAGTTTTTATGAGGAATGAGATATAGAGCCAGAAGTTACTTATCTTTTAATTTCTCAGCTTCTAATAATTCCAATTAAATTACCTGCTTCCTGGAACAGAATTTAAAAGACAAGCACCTTTGATTCATGGATAGCAAATGGGAAAAGTTTCTAGGCTACTAATGCTGTTAATCACTTCCAGTACCATACTACAAAAATGCCAAAATCAGTCAATGAGAAGTATGTCATTTGGTAAATTTTTTTCTCCTCAACCTGAGACCTACTTGAAACTCACATTTTTTTACTTCAAAGTAGCTTGTGCACTAAAGATCCTAAAAAAGTGAACAATTATTTCATTTTTCTGTTTTGAGGATGGGGAGGCACAGAAAGAGAGAAGTGAAAAAAAGAAGTACTATTCAGAGAGTTCTCAACATGATGGAGAAATGGGCTGTCAGGAATGCAAAGTTCAACAAAGAGAGCTGTAAAGTCCTGTACCTGGAGAGGAATAACCCAACATCTCAATACAAACTGGAGTCAACTGGCAAGAAAACAGCTTTTCAGTGAAAGATCTGAGAGCTGAACATTAACATGAGCCTGGAGTTGCCCAGGAAGGGAAAAAGATCAGTGTACCCTGAGCTGCATTAGCAAGACTGTGAGCACAGCAGGAAAGTACATCTTCAAAATCCACTGTTCCATATTCAAGAACAAATAACTCTATAGGTTATATATACCATAACTGGTACCAAGTAGTTTTGAGCCCTTAAGAAGGACCTAATGATTGGACTACATTGCCACTGATAAAAATTCTTTGATAAAATAAAGGTCTAAAATACCAGTGAGTCTGTTATCCAGACACTGGACTGCTTTTTGTGTTTGTTTGTTTTTTTTTAGTTCTGTTTTCCTTTGTAACTGAAGACAATGTATTTTTTTTGTAGTCCTCTCTATAGTCCTAGGTTCAAAAAGGCCAAGTGCCAAATCCTGCCCTTGGGTCACAACAACCCCTGCAACACTGTAAGCTTGAGGAACAGTGGTTGGAAAGCTGGTCAGAAAAGGACCTGGGAGTACTGGTGGACAGATAGCTGAATAAGAGCCAGCAGTGTGCTCAGGTGGCCAAGAAGGCCAATGTCATCATGGCCTATATCAAAATTATTGCTGCCAGCAGGACCAGGGCAGTGATTGCCGCCCCGTGCTCAGCACTGATGGGGCCACACCTTGTATACTCCATGCAGTTTTAGAGCCTTCACTACAAGAAAGACATGTTAGGAGGCGCTGGAGCATGTCCGGGAAAGGGCAATTGAGTACAAGTCTTATAAGGACTGATTAAAGGAACTGTGAGACTGAGGGGAGACCTCAGTCTCCCTTGAGGGGAGAGGACTCTCTACGGCTTGTAGCTGGAGGTACTGGAGGGTGTGGAGCTGTAGCACCCTCACCTCTCTTGGACTGTGGGTGGATCTGGGCCAGTACTTACACCTAATATAACAAACATGTCTTTCTCTGATTATAATCTGCATTTCTCACCTGTCAAGAGACTTTTTGACAGACCTTTCATAGCACTTTGAGCTAAGATAATGAAGCTGTTTCCATGTCTGATCTGCCCCCTGGTTCCACAAAATCTCTGTGTGGGAGGCTTGCAGAAGTGGTCACTGAGTCCAAGTTTCAGCCTACTCCCTTGTTAACCTTCTAGTTGTCTTTCTTTTTTCTGTCTAGCTGTTGCCTTTGTACTAACATCTTATATTTTTTTTTTTTTTACAGATAATGCAGACCTATACCTGCTATCTTAGTTTAAAACTAATTTCTTCATGGTCTGTCTTTGCAAAAACACCGTAATAATTTATTTGCTCCAAATCATGAACACAAACCATTACCCGAAGAGACGGGTAGATTTCTGAAAGGTAGCAGTCTACGGATCATTTAAGGATACAAGAAACAGCGATAATTGTGGATATTTTGTTCCTGAATGCACAGTATTTCCTGCAATTACATGCTAAACAAAGTTTAGTGGTTAGTCATATGTATGGATTGAAATAAGTATTCTAAAAATGATTGTCAATGTTTTCAATTAATTATCCTTCATGCTAATATATGCACAAGAGAATGAATCATCCACAAGTCAATCTCTTTCCCTTATGCATGCTGAATAGTCCTTGCGTCTTGCAAAGTCCTCGTCATTTCAATTCTAACTCCCACGAATAAGGGTGTGATAATCTCTATTAACAGCAAAGAATTTAATATCTGATAGGCAGATATTGTGATCGGATGTGTCATTTGATACATGCCATATCAAATAAGGATAAAAGCTGTCAGAAAAGTGATAATATTTTACACAAGCATCATTTAGTGTAGATGAAAAAAATCCATTGGATGAAATGCAGTCTTCTCTATGTACTTTTTGTGCCATTCTTTTGTGTCTGTTTCCCTCCACATTGGCTTCTAGGCAAACCCATTTGTGTTATGTAGGACTCCAATTTATATTTACAGAGGCATTTGGAAATGCCAGGCAAGTGATAAGACATACAAGAGTGCACTCTGAGACCTCTTAATAACCTTCAGAGTGAAAATTCCATAATTAAGAAAGGATAGGTTTCTGTGTTTCTGTTTTCATTTATCAATAGTTTCTTTCCACATATAATTCAGGGAAGAAACATTGGTAGATGCAGTTTGCTTTCTGGATCTTATAGTCCCAGTTCAGATAAACTGTTACTTGTAACACTTGTCTGTGCCAATTTGACCATAATATGTAAAATAGGAAGACAGATATCTTTTGAGTTTGAGAAGATATTTTCTGGTTTAATTAAGGATCCACATGGAGAAACCTTATTTATAATCGGCCAAAAGTAGCCATGGTGACTTACCAACAGTCAGTAGAAACGTATTCAATATGTACCAGTATCTGTCATGTTGATATCAGCTTTTTCATGGACTGGAGCTGGCTTGTCCCAGGAGCAAATTTTCATATGCAGAATAGTCACAATGTCGCTAATGCAACTTTTCATACAAATTAGTAATATAAAAGAGTTTTTCTTCTCATTTTCAGGTTCTTGATGTGTGGAAGCACTAGCAGATTTATTTTATGGCTAAAGCATAGTAGATCCACATAGAAGCTCGATTTACATAGGGAAAGCGATAGTGTCCTCAAGATAGCAGTAAACACAGGCACTTAAAAACCTTGTTAGGAACATGAAAAATGCTGAGGATATTAAAATACAAGGAGCTCTGTAAAAAACAACAAAATGATCACAAACACACATCACCACAAAATGATCTGTTATAATAACATGTAAGATGTATACTAGATAAAAATATGATCTCCAGTTTTAGTGTTTTATGTTTCTTTACCGAATTTTGTGTTGGCACATAAATATTTTCAGGAAAATGTACATAACATTTAAAAATATGTTGGTTATATGATTATTTTTCTTTATAAATTCATTACAATAACTCCCTTGGAATGTAGTTTCAAGTGCAGGTTGGCAAAAAGTGAAAACTGCATCCATTTAATATATGACTAGAAGATGGATTTTTCATAAGCAACTTTGTTGCTATTGAGGTATTGAAATTACAATAGCACTGTAATATTCATTCAAAATGTATACATTTAACATATTATCAAATGCTACATTTGTTTTGAAAATATGTTTACTTTGTTTAAGTAGTGATATCTTCCCTTTTATTACAACCTTATTAAGAATGTCATATAAGTGAAATTTTATTTAAAATCTTGTTGAATATGTACAACCTCAAGAAATATTTTCATTTATTACAGCAACGTTTTTATAAATGCATAAATGCAATCTTAGTATTTTTGTCATTTCGTCTTCCCACCATACTTGAAAATGTCTATGGCCAGCTTTCCAAAACCAAAAGTATTTATTATTGCACTGAATTTTCTTGATCTATGTCTCTTTTGCTCTATTCTGTCTGTGATGTTCCATCCCCATCACCCCCACCCAAGGCCTAGTTTAGTTTCAAATGCTTTTTGAATAAAAAATTGACCAATCTGAAATATCCCACATTAGAGAAGAGAAAATTAATCTGGAAGGCTTGAATTTTCTGTGGTTTATGCCTCCATAAACATAAAAGCAGCTTCATAAAAATCACCAAAGTGTTTAATTTGAAAAAGCTTTTAAACAAATAGAAGAATTTATACTGACAGAGCATATTCAGTGCTTGCAAAGGCACTGTTTGTATATACTGCACAGGTGTGTATTATCAGACTAAGATGCACCAGACTTCCTATTTCAATTGTCTTTGACTACAAGATTTTATATAAAGGACAGCCATGTGCACAGAAACTCAACAAGCAATGAAATGAAAGAATGATTCACTTATTTCACTTTAAAACACAAGTGATATTATACTGCAGAAAACAACTAAAGAAATTGAGACAACATTTTAGTCAAGACTATGTACTAGACATTCGTCCCCTGGATCTCCCTTCTTGGGTATCCTTTTGATCTTTTCATATTTAGCTGATTGGTTTAGAAGCACTTCATTTTTTGTTTGCTGTCCTAGGAAAGCCTGCACCATCATCCAATCTAGGAGGCCAGCACTTCATTAAATGTGAAATTAGATACTCACTTAATGAAGCTTTAACTCTTGTTTGATGAGTGACAATAAATCTGTGGTATGTTCTCTGTCTGAATCCCTTAATAGGTTTACAGAGAGTTAACTCTGACTTTGGTCTTCCATTAACAGCAAGACTTTGCTGGTTGGAATATTCTGCTTGCTTAATTATTTAGTGGCTCGGTAGCACAGACAGCCTCTACAAAAGCCAAATGATCATACACAGCAACAAACGAACACCATAATCTTAACAAGATTATCATACTAAAGAGTCATCAGAGAAATTAAAATTATCTGCTTTAATTATGAAATTATAACCCCATTAACTCCTCAGCATGAAAAGCTGGAAGTGGGGAATAACGAAGAAGAACCCAGAGATGGCTCTTATAAAGTTGATAGCAAATTAAAGAGGAGGTGAAAGAGATTTGTTGTGTGGGCTCAGATATTGCAGGTAATTTATTTTGCAACATATGTTTCCTATAGATTAGGCTTTTCAAAATGAGGCCTCAAGAACTGTGGGTTTTTTCCTTGTCTTTTTTTGTCTTCTCTCACCCAGATTGTGTTTACTAGTCTAAGACAAGCTCAGTTGAAAGCTACAAACTTAAAAGCACACCCTTATTTAAATATGCCTAAAGCTGTGAATTAATTATGCCCTAAATAAGTTATTAGAACAATATCACCATAAATTCATTATTTATGGCTACTTGTTGAAAAGTTTGTAACAGCAAAAGTACTGAACTGACATTTCTAAAGACATTAACAAGGAAATGAGCTGAATTTAGGGAGAAAAAATAGTCAATGAGCAAGATTTTACCAGAGTGGTCTTCCATAATGCATACATTAGCCATTTCTTTTTTACTTCTACTGTAGATATGTAATATTCATGACTACTTAATTTTTATATTAGTTTCCATGATAAATAAATTAAAAAACCTTAAAAAAGGTGTCCTCAAAGCATTTTTGTATTTTAAGAAAAAATATTTAGTATCATTGCTATCTCATAATGAGAATGCATCTTATAAAGAATTCAGATAATAGACATTTTAGTGACAGATATTGTCCCCTAACTCTAAATGTAACATTCCCTATAACATTCTCTATAACTTTATTAAATTAAACTTTTGAATATACAGTAAGTAAATATGAAGTAGATGATTTCAGGTTTGTATAGCTAAAATATTTAATTGACACGATAGTACATAAATACTGTCATCATAGAAATTATTATTGAAATCAGATATGATATATTTACTGTTGAATTTCTTTCCATAGAGACTGGAACTAGCCATGAGATCAAGCTGTAACACAAGGAAGATAAATTGCCAGAGTTCGTTTTGGAGTATTCATTAACCTGAGGGGGGAAAAAAAAAAAAAAAAAGTTTACTTACAAAGCTTATAATAGTCCATTATCCAAACCATGTAACCAAATTCTAATCCAGAAGAACATTAGTATAAATTTGAAAATTTCACATTACTCCCAAG
>VWZG01001796.1:1064-36603 GCA_013396735.1 Grallaria varia
AGTACTGAGGCCATGTTGCTGAGAACGCAGCTGCGCTGGGTGGGGCACGTCTCCAGGATGGAGGATCATCGCCTTCCTACGATTGCGCTCTATGGTGAACTTGCCACTGGCTGCTGCAAGAGAGGAGCCCTGAAGAGCAGGTACAAGGACTTCCTGAAGCAACACCTCAGCCTTGCCCATATTGACTACCATCACTGGTCCACTCTGGCCTCCAATCAGGAGGCATGGAGACACGCCATCCATAATGCTGCTGATTCCTTTGAGAACACACACAGAATCAGTCTTGAGGAGAAAAGACAACGCAGAAAGAACTGTGCCTCACCAATACAGACTGTGGAGACTTTCTGCTGTGCCTTTTGCAACTGGACTTGCCTATCTCGCATTGGCCTCTTTAGCCATCAGCGTGCTTGCAGCAAGCGTGGGTAGAGCCCTTCCCAAATCTTCGTTCGCGAAACCTCGCCATGGTGATGAAATGTTCCCCAGGGGGCCTGCATGGGCTCAGAGTAGCCTCCGTAGTAGTGTGGCTGTATGCAGCATAAATGCTTGTCTTTACACTCCCCTTTTCTGTGAGGTTTTATGGTGTGATGACCACACTCATGTAAATGTGGAGGCATAAAGGGCTCTCTCAAAGGGGTGACATAGTAGCAGTTGAAAAGCCCCTTCAGTGTTATGGAGTGCCTTGATTAAAAGAACTCTTTTTCTCACACATGGGCTCTCTCATTGTTTACTGACAAATAGTTTTTAGTGGCACATTATGCGGCTTGCAGCCAGGCATTGCTCCCTCACTTATGCTGGCAGGTAGAAGTGCTGATGCTGCTGCCAGAGAACTGCTGATTCTGGGTTATTTTAAGCCAGGATTGGCTGCCCAGTGTGGTTACAGTCAGCATATTGGCATAACTAGGGAGGCATCCTGGGGACCAGAGGGATAAGGGGGAGCTAGGGACTGCTGAGATCAGCCGAGTTACTAAAATGTGTTATTCTTAATATTAAAAAAAGAAAAAAAGTCTTCTAGTGTACCCATCAGAACCAAAGCCACAATTTACCTAAGCATATCTGGCAAAGTCCAAGTGGTAGCAGCTGTGAAGAAGTTAGAAGTTTAAAAATTGATCTTTTCTTGAAGTTCCTTATTTTTAAATTTTGAATTGTCTCGCTCCATTAATTTGTATTTGGCATAAGACTCTTTCCTCTGCCAGAACTGTCAATAAGTATATGGTCCTTCATTGGTGGAAATCCAAATTGTCACATTTACCTGTGGCAGCACTCATACCAAAAACTTGCTGAGTGGAACTGAGAATGTTTTATGCATTTAAAGGGGTGATCTGTAGTTTCTTACTGACTTTTTGTACCACTGAACATAACCTATCAGGATTTGTTACAACTACTTTTCTACACAACTAGTGTACAAGTAAATAGCCAACAGAATACAAATGAGTAAGTTATACATTTATGAGTACAATTTAAAATAGAGAAGTGAATATGGACAGCTCTAAGAAGCTTGGATGGCTTTCCAATGAGGTGCATAAGTGGCACTGGTAGCTAATGTCTGTGAAGATAAGAAGGCAGTATGTGGTCACAAGGAAGTAGATCAGATGTATTTATTTTTAGGTTTGCATATGTACGTAGTAATAACTTCAATATTGTGATTTGTAGGACTTTGACAATTCAGAGAGGAGTAAATGGATTTTGGCATTAATTACTGTGACTTCACTGTATATATTGATTAGTTTTTGTGAAGTGAGGTGTTATTTAACTGCATTGAGACAGCTACATTGCTGAACTGCTGTGTACATTTGTTTCTACAAAACAGTAGTGTTAACAGTCCAGTTATGTTCGAAGAACTTATTAAGCTAAGTAGAGGTAATCTGTCCATTTTGTGCTTGTGTTAGAGAGAGACTTACTGTATTGGAGAGAGAGTATTTACAAGAGCATGTACTGAAAGGACAAGGAAGAATGCCTTTGAACTGAAAGAGGGTAGGTTTACATTAGACATTAGGAAGAAATTATTTACTGTGAGGGTGGTGAGGCACTGGAACAGGTTGCCCAGTGAAGTGGTGGAAGCCCCATCCCTGGAAGTGTTTAAGATCGGTTTGGGTGGGGCCCTGAGCAATCTGGTCTAGTGGAAAGTTGTAACTAGATGGTATTTGAGGCCCCTTCCAACCCAGACCATTTTATGATTTTATAATTAGTATTATTGTAGACATATGGAATAAATATTCCATAGAACTGAAGTAATAATGTTATACCTGCAAGTTGCCATTTTTCATCAGCAGAAACAGGATAATTTTTCTTGGTGAAAACCAACACAGAAAGAATGGTAGTGAAAAAATTAACTGTACATAGGAAGAACAAGCTAGAAGAAAAGCGGGAAATGGAGCTAAAATCACCTGAGCAAATGAGGCTTCAGCAAGATTTCTTGTTCCTGCCTAATGTCCTTTTGCCCATTTCGGCCTCAGTTTCTTTTTGATAGGAAGCAGAATGGTGCCCGTAAGATTTGTGAAGGCTGACAGCAGAGGAGAGGGAAGGATGTACAGGACTTGATCTGTCTGCTCAGTGCATTAGCAAAATGGATGGTCAGAATGTGCGCAGCTATTAGGTATGGTCACAGCTTGGTGCCTCAGGTAGGATTGGTGCTGTAGGCCGAAGAATTGAGCAACAAAGAATACAAGTCACTGCAGGAAACCAGCCTTCCCTAATATTGCTGCTTATGGAACAACTTGATTGTTTCCTGCTGTCTGTTAGGGTGACTTTAAACATGGTTCTGTGCAGGCTGAAAGTGCTTACACCAAAGTTATTTATGCATATATGCGTAGATATATGAAACATCCTTAAAACACACCTGTAGTGTTGCAGCAGAGTAACACTTTAAATTCTTTGAAGTTGGATCTGATCCCAGTACAAATGTTCAGCTTAATAAACCAGTCCACTCTTGTTAGAGTAAACCTTGAACACTTTCTGCGAGTGATTAATACCTTTGGCTTTTCACTTACAGGAGTTTGTATTTAAGGTAGAATGGGAAATGCCTTGTGGTATTCTTTCAAGTGCTTTTAAGTATATCGAAAAAAAATATAGCACGTTGGCAGTAGTTTAATCAAAAGTTAAGAAAATTGAGGACAGCTGAATTATCTGTTACTGTGTGCTACAGAAGCATACACAGCAGGTGAGGGATCTGAAAGGAGTGCCAGTTTACCACAGCCTCATCTGCTTTCTGTAGATGTTCTTTAACTATAAGGTGTTTGTCTAACATTGTGTCTCTGAATATAGGAGAAAGGATGCTCGTTATTTTTAAAATGGCTTGTACAGGTTCTGTTTATTTTTATTTGTTACATTGTTGTATTTGTTACATTGCCTTCTCTTTTTCTAGGAAACCCAGCGCTTGCTGGCGGAGCCAGTCCCTGGGATAAAAGCAGAGCCAGATGAAAGCAACGCACGCTATTTTCACGTGGTCATTGCAGGTCCACAGGATTCCCCCTTCGAGGGTGGGACATTTAAACTTGAACTATTCCTTCCAGAAGAATATCCAATGGCAGCTCCTAAAGTACGTTTCATGACCAAAATTTACCATCCTAATGTAGACAAGCTGGGAAGAATATGTTTAGATATTTTGAAAGGTAAGTGCTACTGTATGCTATTTTCTTTCTTTTTATTGTATTAAGTACAGAAATTTGTAAATTGACCTTAAAAAGAGTTTTCATATTTTAAAGAATACCTTGCTGATGCTTTAATCTGGAAAACTTGCTATTTCTTTAGACTATGGTGACTGTGGTGTTTCATAGTGCTATAAATGTCTCTTCAGATAAATGGTCTCCAGCTTTGCAGATTCGTACAGTTCTGCTATCAATCCAGGCTTTGTTAAGCGCTCCCAATCCAGATGATCCACTAGCAAATGATGTAGCTGAGCAATGGAAGACCAATGAAGCCCAAGCCATAGAAACAGGTGATCTATCTTGTACCTTTTCCCCCTAGTTTAGGAATAGCTTATTACTCACTGGCTGAGGGATGTAAATCCTGGCCTCTTGTTTTATGTCTGCAACTTGCAGAAACAATTACTGTGTGCAGTCAGTCCACATGCCCTGAATGTGTCTGAAATGTTCTATTTTCAAGTCTGTGAGACTTGCTAGAGGAAACGATCTCTTGATCTGTTTTATCTTGAGTTTTTATGGTTCGAATTTGCTAGCCTGTCTTAATTTGGAGTTGTGGTAAAGTGAAAGAGCACACCACTGCTTTTCCTTTAAAGCTTAAGGAACAGATTATCATGTTCCAACAGATACATCTCTTTGATACCTGCTTCTGTTGCAGGCTGTAGTGGATTGAGTTATCTATGTTATGCCTCTTCACTTTTGGATCCAGGCTGCTTCTATAATACACCAAAGTTCACAGCTGCTGGAATTCAAAAATGCACTTAAAATTATCTCAGATCTGATACATTTAGTGTGCTTGCAGCAATGATTTAAAAGAGATGTTTATATCTTTGCTTAAATGTGTTTCTTTTTCTTTACAGCCAGAGCATGGACTAGGCTATATGCCATGAATAATATTTAAATGCGCTTTGAACATCAAGTGTGCATCACTTCTCCTGTTCTGCCAAGACCTCTTCCTTTTTTTGTTTGCATTTAATGGACACAGTCTTAGAAACATTACAGAATAAAAGCCCAGACATCTTCAGTCCTTTGGTGATTAAATGCACATTAGCAAATCTGTGTCTTGTCCTAATTCACTATTGTACCGCATGAGCAGAGGCTAGAAGTATCATCTGGATTGTTGTGAAATTGTTTGAAAGCAGCAGCACATCTCTGCTTTTAATAATGTTTTCCGTCATGGTTTAAGTATAAGCACTGTGAATGAAGGTAGGCAGGGTTAGCTGCGGGGCTTTTTGTTTTAATTTCGTGGGCTCCTCCTCCCTTTTTATGGTGATGCTAATTGCATTGGTAAAAGCAGCTAACCAGTTATACTTTAGAATATACCCTCTAGCCCAGTCTAACTTAGACGCTGTAGATGGACAAGCTTCATTGTTTGAACAAAAAATGGGAACATTAAACATCCATCACCTTCACTAATAATATTGTGATTCTGCTGTCAAGTGTAGAAAAATCCCTCCAAGAAAAAGCTTGTGACCATTTTGTATGGCTTGTCTGGAAAATCTCCTGTAAATCTTATGTTTTAGTAAAATATTTTTTGTTATTCTACTTTGCCTTTGTACGGTTTATTTTGCTGTGTTTTCATTTCTCTAATGTGACAATCGTATTTAAAAAAATTGAATCCAGAACTGACAATTTGTTTTCACCGGTCTGACAGTTTTAACAGTAAGGAGGTGGAATTCACAGGGATTTTTTTTTGTTTCTATTTGCTGACTTTTTTATTAGTTTATGTTATTGTGGGTGACCTGGCCAATTTAATATAAAATTGCATTTGGAGTGACTTGTAGAAAGAAGTCTCTGATGTAACAATTGTAACAATAATTTTAGTAATGTGTTGATATGTATTTTCTTAGAAATAACTACAACGAAGTAGGAGGTTGAGAGCAAAAGACAGCGCTAATTATGAATATCTACATAACTTCTCTTTGCTGATTGTCATCAGGTGTTAGGCAGCATGGTTTTCTAACTTCTTTAATTCCTGCTCTCTATTAACATGAAATCCTAGTGTGTAGAACCACTGTTACAGCCAGCTTGTGTATTGACTGTTGTCTGCTTAACCACTTACAACCAGCACCTTGTACCACTGGTTTTCCCTACAAGCCTTATTAAGCTACTTATTTGAGCAACTGGTCAGCTTAAAGAGCAACAAATCTTCTTTATTGGAGGGAAGGAAAGTGATGAACAAATTCCTTCTCATCCTTGTATTTTGTGTATGCATCTTTTCTGGGAACCCATCTAATTGCTTCCCTTCATTTCTTGTATCTCTGTTCTCTTCCCAAGCCCTCTCCCTCACAAAAACAAACAAAAAAAGGAGAGAAGAAAAAAGCTGAAGAGCTTTTGGTGGGGCCAACCTGAAGTGTTATAAATGACAGCTTATAGTGATTGCAGTAAAGGGAGTGTTTTGTCATGCAGTTCAGGAGTATGGTTATGTAGTGTATTGGTATTCTCCCTCTTTCACCTCTTCTTACTTGTGTCATCTGAAATTTCTATAGAATGTGGTGTATTTATTGTGCTCTTATGTAAGATGAAGAATATCTATTAAAACTACGTTTTCCAACAGACAGTGCTTTCAGTGGTCAGTAACCGGTAGTGTCCCTCAAAGTTGTCTCTAACGTGATTGAAGGTTGGTTCAGAATTCAACTTTTTCACCAAACTGAGTTATAAAAACGCTGTTGAATGTAAGCCAAAGTTGTGTTCAGGGCTTGAAATGTTCTTGAGATTGGTAAGCACCTTTAACCCTTGCCTTCTCCTTACCAACAAGTGTGTGTTTGGCTTTAGGTGGTGGATGTCCCAATGTGCTGTGAGCACAGAAAGCCTTTATGGCAGGCAGCTGAGAATAAGCAAGCTGTGCTGTAGACTCTGGATTCACTTCACCTATCTCTTCAAGCTTTATGTTACACTACACATGCAGCTTTCCTCAGCCGTGTCTCTCGTCCAAGTGTGAGTGTCAGCCCCAGATGACAGTCAGACCCACCTGAGCATCTTGTTTGAAAGTGGCTTTCCCTTCCTTCAGCAGAGAAACTGGACCTGACCTGGCACTTAAACAATTTAACTTCATAGGTGGGAAGAATCCAGACCCACATGATGTATATTGAATAATACTTACTTTAAACCTAGGAGCCCTTTATAAAGCCAAGCTGGGAAATGCATTCCAGCTTATGCTGAGGAATATGTGAAACTTTTAGGCTAAGTTTTTCAAAGCCAGTTAGATAAACATTTTCCTCAGTTAAGCAGGTGTATATTCCCAGCTGTTACACGAAACTCAGTTATTTCTGTTACATGTACCATTGCAGCTGATTAGCAAATGCAGCTGTTTTTTAGGGAGCAGTGGTTTTATCTCTGTTTTTAGTATGTCTATTGGAAATGGGTTTCCTCTACCTTTACTGGTGCTACGTGTCAAATGTCCTAAAATCCTGAGCAAGAGTGATGACATTGCATTTCATGTTAGTGTTTGGGTAGAAACTGTGTAGCTGATGACCTTGGATTATCACATGGGCTCTACAGCCACACATGCAAAGTACTTTTACAGTAATTTCCTGTATATCGAGAGGAGGGTTTGGAAGGCTTTTGGTTTTGCATAAACATTCAGTGGTGGTCTCTTAACATAAAGCCATGTCCTCTCATGGGTGTGAAGTTTATGATCATTGGGAACTGATGGAACAGGTTTTTTGTATCTTAGCTGACTTTAGACTAAACCAAGTGAAACATTGCTTCTATAGCTTTCAAGAAAGTGTCTTTCTAACACAGTGAGACTATTGTGAAACATCTTAATGGACTAGTGACATCAAAAATTGTGACATCTCTATATACATTCCTTCTTGGTTTTTTTTTTTAAGGGTAAAAATAAAATGGTAGGTTTTGTCAATAACATGTCTTGACTGTAATGTAACATGACACTGAAATAAAAGGAAGAGTGATTATTCATTACTTAGACACTGAGCTTCATTTAACTGTAGCGGGCTGCCATCAGTGTGCAAGTTTCCTAACAGTTCTGGTAAAATAAGGAAGATAACCTTGATAACTTCTCTGAAAACTCACTTTTCAATTGCTGTAGCTTCTCCCTCTATTGTAAGGGGAAAAAAGAGGAGCACCTCTGTCCTAAAAGGCATCAGAGGAGACTGCTCTGGTACACAGCTCCAAGGATGGTGGGTGTTGTTTTGGGTTTTTTTGCCTGTCTCTGTTTAAATCTGTCTGGTTTAGTACAAGACTTTGATATTTATGTGCAGTTTGAACAAAGTCTAGTGCAATCAAATCGATAACTATATTGAGCTTTGCTAAAAACTATGTTACATTATAAGCATGGCACGAGGTTAGCAATTACATGCCTGCTTGTACAGTTTATTGCAACCTTTCCTCTGGAAGCGTGCAGGAAGATTTTAAAGCAAGTATCTAATTGTTATGTTGCATTGAAGTACATTAGAAAGTGGCATCAAGCAGCATGGTTGCTTTATCTGTGGTATTTGCTTTCAAGAACTCCTCTCAACACTTGGGTGAGAGCAAGTAGAGCGTTTGTCTGCGGGGCAGAAAACTACAGGTAAAGACTGCTCTAGTGGAAGTGGTCAGCTGAACACTACCCACTGGCTGACCCGTGTTAGGAAAGGGAGTTGTACCCTAGGATGATGCATCAGTTAGCTCTGTTAGTTGCTAGGGAGTTGTCACTGTTGATCAGCCCATCACTGAGAGACTGAATGCTCTGCATGAAGGAGGATTCCTGAGTACTGGAAGGTACAGTACCTGCTGTTTCTGTCTATCACACTGCATGAACCTTCTCAGATAGAGACTGATGCAAGTGTGGCATGTAACAGAAGCATTTCTGTTACTTTATTTTTTTAAGAAGGTAAATACAAATTATATCACATAAGAAACTCATTTCTTACTCAAGTACTTGTTGCAAGGTTGTTCCAGAGACTGGTGAAAGCTGGGTTCTTTTCTTTGGAGCTGCATTGAAAGAATATTTTTGGTTCAGGTCTAATCTGCACCTTCCTATGAAAGTTACCTAGCAAGATTGCAAGGTAGTTACAAATCTGAAAAATTTCATGGGTGGTGTTCAGTTGTTGCTTGCTGTAGCAGGTCTGCTTCTCTCAGCCCAAATACCTGCTGTGCTTCCCGAAGTACTGCTGCTGCAGTTTTCCCATCAGCTCCGCTGCTCATTATTGCAGATAAGACTGAAGGCTTATGCTGGGTACTGGTAAATCTGTGGAAGGGTGTCTATGGTCCCATACCCCATGCACAATTATTGAAGGCAGATTAATCTCAGAAGAGTAAGTCACAGTAAGGTGATTGTAATGGTGTTTTTCCTTCCTTCAGTTGCTGTGCATGTTTGCTTGCCTTTTTCAAAGACTGGTTATGTTAGTGTCCTACCCAGAAAGTAGGAATGAAGGAAGTATTTAGGAGAATTAAGCAGTTAAATGATAGCCAAAAGTCCCTTAGGACAAGAGTCTTGTTACAGTCTGTCTGGGTGTAATAGGCACAAGGCCACAGGTAAGCAAGCAGCAGGGTAAGCCCACAAAGTGATGGTCTTTGGCTAGTATGTGCTTCTTCAGACTGTCCCTCCATCAGAATTGGTGGTAACAAACGAGGGAAAGCTGTTGGCAACAATGCGCTACCACAGAGCTGCTGAAAGCACAGTATGTGCCAGCAGGCAAGCAGCACCTTGTCACAGAACAGGGGCTTTCAGTGGTCTCTATGTTCTTAAACAAGCTCTTTGAACATAATTTCCTGCTTAAGGGCAGAAAATTGAGCACATTTTTTGGGGTGGTTCATAGCCCATAGCAATCAGATTGTCACAAGCAGAGATATGTTTGTGATTGATAGCTGCTGAGCTTGCAGGTTAAAAGGCAATACCTGTCCTCGTATGGAGCATTTTCCTAATGTGGATGTGGTGCTGGCTTCATCACTTAATGCCTCATGCCACAGCAGCATTGAGCCCAGAAGAGTGTTGAAAGTAAATTGTGTGCTAAGGGAAGGAGTGTCATGTCAAGTTCAAGGAAAAGAAATCTATTCCTTGGAAGAACAAATGGGGACACACACACACACACTCTTGAGGCAAATACTCCTGTTACTAATTTGTCCCCACATTGCTGGGAAGGAGGCACTGGGCTAGATGGACTTCTGGGTTGATCTGATGCAGATGCTATCACTGTAATTGTACACATTACTACACATCTGTGCTGCAACTCATACGTGTGAAGACAGCACAAGGAATTCAGAGTTAGGAAGCTCTTTATTAGGGGCAGCAGCTACATGGGAAAGCTGTACAGGGAGCTGGTGCAGTGGTGGTGGGTAAGCCCATCAGAGGGCTCTTCAACCCTGCTAGGTAAAGCTTGAGTGCAAAGACAAGGCAATAAGATGAAACTTAGGTTTAGATGGGATTGAAGACTTTTGCACAAACACTTCTGTTGCAGTATGTGCAATGGAATGACTACATCATCCACAGGACTAATTTTGATTTTATTCTGGTATTTCTCAAATATAAAAAGTCAAAATTCTTACATCAATGGTTAAAGAAAATCCATGCAAGCAGGTCAAAATGTTTACAACTTAGTTCCCCCCCACACACCTTCTTCCCTTCAGTTTTCACTTCACCAACGATGTTGGTAAGTAAACCAAGTGTCTGCCCCTCAGTTTTTTTTCACAGCACATTGTTAACAGAACAATCCTAGGCTAAGTCAGGGGTGCAGTAAGCACCAAAGTTTTCATTTGAACAGCCTCTCTGCAATACCTCAGTATTTCTTGTGTTTAAAAGCACATCCATTTCACTTAATTCTGGCTCCATGTGAATTTCAAATTTAAGGCTCTTTTCCCTTGATACCCCTACAATCTAACTCATGAGAATCTCAAAACCTAACAGCCAGGAAAACCAGTAGTACAATTTAGACTCTGACAAGTGCAGATGACAACCTCTCTCTTCCCTTTCTCCTCTGCAGAACCAAATCCAGATACACTGTACAGAAGTTATGGCATAAGAAATCCCAAATTTGCTCTGTATGAAATAGGTTTCACCCATCTAAATAGATATTCATGTGAAAACAAAATGCTTCTACATTTACATTGGTAGGTAGTAGAAAAAAACTGTAGCCTTCCTATGTCCATATTTACAACAGACTCTTTCTGTTGGAGTTTAGTGTCAGATTTCATTAGTACTGAAGCCATACTTGCTGTCCCTTTACTACAGTTGTTCCTTGTAGCATTACTGAAGTGTTTTCAGTATGCATTTGCAATCCACAAAACATACCTTTGAAAGGGAGCAGAAGTCAAAGTAAGCAATAAAGCTTCATTCTGAAGGTTGCATAGAGACTGAAGGGATTTATACAACAAATGCTGTTTAAAAAACCCAAACAAACACCATTCTGGCACTACTGAACAGCTCAAATATGTGTGACCAAAAAATAACCAAAATATTTATAGGCAATCAACTCTGAGTTTGTTAGCAACAACAATACTGTACATTTTACATTATTATCAAATACATAATTCAAGAGTTACAAAATAAGATCATGCATTACCACTAAATCTCATACAAGCTTGGATTGGTTTAATTACAACAATCTGAAATGGAGACAGCATTTTTCTTTATGAATAAGAACTCAAAATTCTGGATTCTTGTTTTAGCTTTCACAGACTTGATATGATCTTGTTACAAGAAAACCTGTACAAGTTTGCTCCATTTAAAGTGTTAAAATAACTACTGAACAAAAAAGTGAGCATTAAAGTGATCAAAAAAGGGAGCTAAATGATTTGCTCTTTTAAAGGCAGCTTTAGAGCCAGAGGTATCCTTCACACCATGGGTATGATTTTAACAAATATAAGACATTCATCATGCTCAGCTGCACCTTCCCCTGTTTCACCTGGCAAAACAGTGCATTTGAGAGACCATTCAGTTTAAAGTAGTGAGCTGAGCAAGTGGTGTCTCAGTCTGGATTAGGTTCAGTGTAAAGCAGGCATACCCATGTGTGCACTACTGAAATAGCAATGCTCCTTCCCTGGCCCCCACCTCATGGCTGAAATGATGGATAAGCTGTTGGCAATCCTTCCACCTTCAGGTGCACCTGAACAGCTGTGTGTCCTTTACAGTTCTGGAAGTGACCTGCACTAGGAGCAAAGAGAGATGGAAAGCAGCACCTTACCCACCATTTCAGAAGCCTTCAGCTTTGTGGCTCATGCCTCTTGTCAGTAGTATTTATGCCTCTTCAAAGAGAGCAGCATTAAGAGATCATCTGTCTTCCCTAGTTTCACTGCATTTACATATGGCACAAAATTGGTTTTCTAGGAGTAACTTGTGGCAATGACATTTTTTTCCTAAAAAAGTGTAACAGCACAAAAAATTCATAGCAGCATTTTACACAGTTTGTGTTAAAAAAGTAGAAGTTAACCATTTGTGTATTGAGTAACAAAAGGTTTAAATTACATTTATTTTCCATTTTACACTCACTATTTACTAGTTGGACTATTTACAAAGGTTCAAATGTTATATACGAGAATGAGCTTTACCCAGAATTAACTTTACATGTGAGGCAGTGGTCTACCTCAACTTCTGTTTTGGCTGGATATAAAGGAGGTACAGTTGGGTTTAGTTCCTAGAAAAAACTCAGAATTAAGAAGTTCATGTGAATTAGATTGTGTTCTTGTAGAAGAAACCATGCACACACACACATACAGAGAAAGTACTATAGTAAAAACATTAAGACCAATAGTGGATTTAGTTTCCATCTTTTTGGCTGAGGAAGAGGAGAAAATAATTAAAAGCAGGGGAGTTGTCAGCTGTACCTCATTCATTCCAACTAAATTTCTATCAAGAGGCCAGCTTTTGGTTGAAGAAGCTAAAGTAATTGATGTCAAAACAGTAGAACTGAAGGATTTAAGAATTAATTTAAAAGTTGGGGTTTTCAGCACATCCACCCTCTGAATAAGACAAAGGAGTATTATTTCCCTACTAGTGTAGCAAGTATCAACACACCTGTCCCAAGCCCTGGAGGCAGCACTACAAGCTCTTTGCAGGGCAAGACACCTCAACACATGCTTGCTCAGACACCTCTGTAACCTAAGGGTGCCCCTGGTTAAGTCCTCCTTTCCTCCAGTTTTACCTTGTAACAGGCTGCCTGAACACTACACCAGATGCTTCTAATTGAAGATAAGAAGTTTTTGGAACCTGCAGTGTAATTACACCAGGAACAAAACATGTATCAGTGTAAAAAGGAAAAAACATGAGAGGAAAAGGGACCTACAATGCTCTTCACACAGGTCTTTTGACAGTTCATCAATTGACCCAGTGATGGAAACAAAAGTATAGTGGATAGTTTTGGTAGCTGCAAGACAAACTTACTGTTCTTGCTCTAGTTATACATTACATGAAGATTGCATAGGACAAGGCAACCTTTTGGATAACAGGCAAGCAGTGCTTAGTGTTGGTATCCTTTGCTCTTGACAGACTGAACGGGGTTTAGTGCTTTATTGTAGTCACCCTTATGCATCTCTGCCTTCAACACGTCCATTTACGCAATTACTGCCAGCTTAAGACCCTAGCACTTCATCTGTGGATACCAAATAAGTTTAGTATAAGACTATTTGCTCAAGCTTTAACTACCGACTAAAACTCACAATTCTTAAATAAGCTGAACACCACTGAGATGCATATTTTATTTTAGCAGATATGGAAGATTATATACTCAAGTCTCTTTTTTCTTTTCTTAAATGGCCTCTTAAGGCATCTTAAAAAAATCCCTATATGGCTTTGGTTTGCTGAAATACTATTTTACATTGTTAAAAAAGAAACATGTTCAAATAAATTTGACATTATGACACATTCACATATTTCACTTAGAACTGACAGTTATACAGATGCCTACATGTGATCACAGATTTCTCCCGATGTGACGACATGAATAAAAATTTCAATGTTTATCTCACAGTAGAGGGCAACCCAGAAGTCTGTGCAGAAGTGACATATAAGGAGTTATTATCTGGAAGAGGGGGAACCCCAGAGTTCCCATTGGTGGGTGAACAACTCAGTTTCAGTTTTTCCAAGTACTCTGCATGAACAGGCTTGTGGCACTGAAGGACCTTGATTGCATCTTCAACTTTAAACCATTCTCTTTTCCTTCCTGAATAAGGAAGAACAGAGTTACAAAATTTTAACAGCACTATTGGTTGCTATATAGTCATTCACTTTTTTCTCAGTTCTTTAGAAGCAGAAGTTGTCAGGTGAAAGGGAATGAAAAGACCGTGAAAGAACTCATGAATGCAAGAGATTCACACAAGGTTACTAAAATGCAATTCATAATAAAGCCATTGAGATACCACTCTTGAAGAAGATGCTGGACAGAAACTTGTATGACCATTTATATGCTCCAAAAGCCAATCTAGTCATTAGAAAAAGGGATGATATTACTTAAATGACTGTATACTGCCTTCCCACATTGTCATGCCTAGCAGAAAACCAGTCTTGAGACGGAGCATATGTGCACATGAAGTTACAGAAGAATGTGTTGGTCTGATTCAAAAGCAGTGTTCCATACTCAAAAATCTCAGTATATATCCACGTATAGGGTTACTCAGTTTACCTCTAAGTTTTTAAAAATGTACTTTATACCAGAAATATGTTTATATGTTTCAAGACTTCATCTTACTATGATCATCTTAGGAACATTTTTTTTTTTTTTTAAGAAATCAGTCATTTAAAATTCAAGGTATCTGAAAATACTTACAGACAAGGTCAAGGACAGTATTATTAAAAGCAGGATTAATTCTATTTTTCATTTGGTTTTATGGCATTACAGGTACTATGTTTTGAATATATACAAACTGCTTGTTTAAGATCAAGGATACTTTCAGAAATACCCTAGAGTATCAGACAGCAAAACATTCTACTTTTTAAGACAGAAAAAATTTGGCAATATAGTATTTGGCCTTTAAAAAAATTACAAGCTGTATCCTGAACTAATAATGACATTTATTCCATGCTAATACTTAGAATGCTCTAATATAACATAAGAGTAACACAAGGTATCAGAAGCAACCCTAGTTATGTGTTTACTAAAGAGTGGAAGAACAGCATCCAGCAACTTTAGTTTCTAGAACAGAATTAGTATTCTCCCCTGATTATACGAATGGCTTCAAAAAAATAAAAAAGTTTGTCTAATACATTTTTAAGTTTAGCATGAGGACAGAGAATTAACTTACCTATATTAACTGAATCCTCCCAGTCTTCCAGTATTTCTGTCACAGTAAGAACATAAACATATGTCCTATGCTTCCGATCCTGGTTCTGCTTGAATATTAGAAGTAGAAGTTTTAATTCTCAGCAAAATAAGTTACAGACTTACCACAACTATAAGATTAGAAATTACTTACCTTTAAAGGACACTTGCCAGTGAACCTGGCTTTTATTTTGACTAAACATTTGTACTGATGAGACCCAAGGTGATAGGAAAACAAGTTTTATTTGAAGCAGCTATTCTGTTCTACTAGGCTAAAAAAAAACCAGCCAAGCCAAAGACAACACAAACAATTTTGAAGATTGTGAAGTTGTGACTGAAGTATGTTCTTGGTCATCCAGACCAGCTACACAATACTGGCTATAAAGTTTTCACTCAGCAAGTAAGACAAATTAAGTAGCCTATGCCTTTAATCATGACAAATGCCAAAATCATTACCATGTGCTCACTTGACAGGTTTGCCACGATCACAGCTGTAATACCTCTTTAGAAAGCACATGCATGTTGCACAAGGCAGGTCAAACACACAGGACAGAGGTGGTCTGCTCAGGGCAAGGGCAAGGCTGCTGTGCTGCAGCCAAATCCACACAAGGCTGGCACAGATATTACTCCCTGCTAGCTCCAAAGCAAGCTCATGGCAGTGTCTGAGGTGCTGCCTGGCTGATCAAACCATCCTTCCCCTTGGAAAAGGGCCGAGCTCCTAAAAAACCTACAAACATCTAAGATTACAACTATATTAAGAACCAAGAGATGTTATGGCCTAGCTCTCCTTACAGATGGTTGTATCCTTGTGCCAATAACCTTTCCTACTTAGCTCTGTTTCACTACAAGCTCAATATAGTTTAAAACTATTGTGCTTTACAAGCAAGTAAAAATTCTAAGTTAGTTAATATGACTATTAAGTGGAATAGATACATCTATAACATGTATCCTTTCTGCCTGTTGTTCCAGAATAGGACTCAGCAGCACTAATTTCCATCTTCTCTTAGTTCCATCCCCAGGTTACAAGGTATGGCCCCATCAATGGTACTAACAACTGTGGGGCCATGTTGTGAAACTGAAGTAGGGCCTTGATTTAAGTTAAAAGTAACCTAAAAAAGTGACACTCAACACATTTTTATCTTTTCTGGTCTAGCTGGTGGTAGATACCTTCAGAAGAACACACAGCTGAAGTAGGAATGAATCATCATCCTTTGCAGCCCCCATTTTAAGGCAACAACATGATAGGTATCCTGGTGTGGGTTTTTTTGTTTGGTTTTTTTTGTTTTGTTTTGTTTTTTTTTTTTTTTTCTGTCTGAGCTGGGAAATGGAGAGACTGACCAGCAGAGTTAAAACACAGACAAGTTTTTTAATGTGTAGGACTATTCAGTTACACTCAATCCCAAAACATTAGAAAAAGGTGAGTGCTACTAACTACAAACAGGAGCTTCTCTGTGTCATGGCTTCCATACTTCTTAAGTGGGAGCACCTGTACCACTGTATCAACATAACTAAATAGTATTTCACACAGGAAATCCCTGTCAGGAATACACTGCCTCTGAAAGCTGGCTGAAGATTTCTACCTAACTGAGACCAAGGGACTTCCACTTAACATACAGCACAATGTAACGGACGCATTGTGAGCTGAAGACTACTAACACTACAGTCTGCTCCTGTCTAGAACCTGAGCAGAAGCTGGCAACACCAACACTGTAAGAGAGCTCTATCTGGCATGCATCCTCTAACAGTAGTTCCAATTCTGATGTTTACACTATGAAATAGAAGTTTTGAACTACATAGTTTGCTAAAGGTTAGATTTACCTGTTACCCAGAGCCTTAGCTTTTTTACTGAATCAAAGCCAAAATGAGATACTACAAATACAGATCCATCAATTTAGCTGTGTTAAAGTTAGAAAATTACTTCAGCAAAATCTAACTAGGGAGGACAAGTGAAAGAGCGTCCCAAAGAAGGCAGATATGATGTTTAGGAAATCCTAAATCTACCAATGTTGTTGTTTGGTTGGTTGTTTTTTTTTTTTTTTTCCCCCACATCTAGGTGTTGTTCAAGTACTGATTTAAACTTTCCAGTAAAGGCCATTTGGTTAGAGCATGGTGCTAATAAAGCCATGGTCATGAGGTCAGTCCCTGTAGGCGCCACTCACTTGCAAGCTGGACTCAATGATCCTTGTGGGTCCCTTCCAACTCAGAATATTCTGTGACTCTGACTCTGTGAAATTGGTTTAAGTACTTTGAATTCTTCCTATTCAAATCTTCACACATCACTTAACAACTAAAGCCAGACACCTGTCTAATGTAACATGCTTAGAAGCATTGCAAAATTGTAGGTAGACAATAGTTACAAACTGTCTGATGTTACAGTTTACCAGTTCTCACAAAAAAAACCCCAACTGAAACCCCATAGTTTTTAAACTTAAAAGAAATAGCTCACCTCAAATATGCCAAGTAGTCTGCCTAACTTTCCCTTTACTCCAGCCTACAAAACAAACAGGAAAAAACTGTTAGCATGTGGTATTAATTTTAAAACATAAAATATCAGTACCATTCTCCTACATTAGCATGCTCATCCTTAGGGTTTTTTAAACAAGTGCTTTAACCTAAGTTTTAATTAGATAGTGCTGCATTGCTTCTGGAGTTTCTACTTTTAGAGTATTTACAAGTAGTACAGTACAAAGGTTGTCTTAATGAGTGGATCAAAGAATGCATAATCTTTCAAGTTTTCTATCCAGACCAAAATGCTGTATTATTTACCACATTCTTTGTGCACTGTATTTTATTCAACAGATAAATGATATCCCATACTGAAACAATCCAAGAAAGTAGATAGGACAAGAGATAATTTCCTGTAATATAGTAATTAATCTAGAGAAAGCAATCCTTGAAACTCCATTTTTATTTTACACCAAAACTTATGTACAAATCTTCAAAATACAATAACACATTAAACTGTAGGTTATTGCATGGATCTTGCAGCATAATGACTTCATGTGTGCTGGTTTTCATATAAAAGTATAGTTTTTGGCACGATAGGAAAACCAAATTTATATCTCCAATTCTCTACATTTTTTTAATTCTTTTTTTCTAGCTAGTAATATCACAAAAGGCTTTAAATTCAGTTTTACTCCAACATATTAAAACAATTCCTATGTGAATCAGCCTATGCTTAGTGATTTTTATCAATCCAGTTATGGTGGTTATTGCTTTCATTTGCTTTTCCAAAAGTAAAACATAATGCCTCTTCCAACATGCATAGCTTTTTATCATCCATGAATTCTAAACAAAACTCATTCCATACGTCTGAGATGTAAAGGTGTATGTTGCATACGGGCAGACAAAGCCATATTTAGATTTTTTTGTCTTGTTGTATAACTGGTATTTAAAACAGGCCTTTCTAGCGCTAAGATATTTTCTCATCTTCATTTTTTGCTTCCAGCTTTAGCCAAAGAGTTATTGTTGTCTTATGTTTTTATATAAAGGACCATATGGATCTGAATTACATTTCAGTGAGTAACTCTGACAAACAACTGGGCAGGCTATAGCAATAAGTCTAATCAAAGTCTTAAAAGTGAATGTTTTCTGTGACTGTGTTTTTAAAGAAGGCAGATTGTTGGTGTTATTTATTAAGCCTTTTGATGAAGGGAGTCTGATACCAGTCTGTGCCAATCATCACTCATTTTGCTTATCTAGAGCAAGAGCTAAATCAGAAGTAAATGCAAAACTACATACAATAGTCTGTTTGTCTGCTGTGATGACCAAAATGCCTGTTAGAGCTCACGAAGCTGAAATACACAACTGGACCCACTGGATAAGTGATTAGGTAGCACATTAACTGGGAAAGTGGCAGGCTGGTATTTTGGTCTGAAAGAGTAAGCTATGCAACAACAGACACTAAAGACTGCTTGTACTTTACACTGGGTAATAAAAAGCTCTCATTAACCTAAAGGAACATGCTGAAGAAATGTTTAAGTTTCACTGATCAGTCCTAATTTGCTCAACATTACAGTATCTTAAAAAAGAGAAGCAGAACCTAAAAGACTACAATGCTTCTGTCCCCAATTTTTTCATTCTTCTCATTCGCTCATTCAGGGATATCTAGGAATTACTACATCCTTAATATTTCTACATTGTGGCAAAGTGAACAACTAGAAAAAGCAATTTCCCATCATCCTAGTCCATCAAAAGTAAACATGAATCTGTTGGTTAGTCTTTTTTTAATACTTCAACTGTCCAAGTGTGCATCTTTAGCTGAACAAGTTTTGTAACTTTTTTGTTTATTCCCTGAAGCTACAGCAGCAGAGAACAAGATGGTTTAATATTCTTAAATATATGGCTTAAGAGCGTGACAGTGAGGCCAGTACAGACTCTGCAAGTTTCTGATGAAACTGCATGAAAGGGGACTATGCTCCACCAGAGGGAGGAAAAAAAATTATGACTCTTCACCCCAAACAACTGCCTCACCACCTCATGACTCCAACCTCCCCTCAAATTTTTAAGATTCTTCAACTCTTTCAGAAGTCCTGGCCAAAGCCTTATTGACATTGTCATCAACAGATGGAAGAGGGCTTCTCAGAGCTGCTAAGTGGGAGCCTGACAACTAACTAGTATTTAACATGTGGCAAAACCACAACCAGCGAGGTTTATCAATACTGAACAGCTTTCATAGAGCAGTTTTTTCAACTTACTAGCACCTCATAGTCACAATATGGATTTATCAATGTTGCTCTAAGTGGAATTTACGTAACAGTTTCTAATTTGTCTCTCCAAGGAAAATCAGTTGTTTAAACAAATACTCTTAGCTGAGTAATTCTGAATGAAGTGATTAGAAGCACTCCATTACATTAAGTGTAAAAACTCCCCAAAGCTTGTAATGAAGCCCTGATGCAACCAGATGCTGCTACATAAATGTGATTATTGTCACTGATGGCTGCTTACTCTCTAGTCAAAGATACACACTTCCAAAACATAGCATCATTCCTGCAAACAGCAGTGTCTTTTGAAAACCCCTACACCCAAAAGTATAAAAGAGTAGTAATTAGAAGTACCATGAATTTTTTTTCTCTGAAAGTAATATATTCAACTGAATAATCTTCATAGTTTTAAAAGTAATTAAATCTGACAGTGATCTTTTAAATGCTTTTGCTAACAAAAACATTTTCTTCAAGTCCTTATCGTAATGTAGTTCCTTCAAAAAGGGTCAAACTGTTAGAGGACCAAGAAATACGTCAGCTTTATCCTCAGAAAGTCAAATGAAGTTCCCCCTTTCCCACTGGTAAGCTTCTAATCCATTGCATTGGTTAAGTTCTAGACTTCAAACCATTTTGCCTCTCATAAAAACATACTTCTTCCTTTGACCTTTATGTACTCATGGCTGTTAAAATATGGGTCTTCAGGTAAAGAGAATCCTATGGGCTGCTGTAAGTGTGTAAGGCAGTCTAAATTTTGGGACAAAACGCTGAAAAATCCCCAGCATTTCTTCTAACAGACAAGCCGTTGACTTAAGTGCTACACTTCCCAAGAATGATTCCCTAAGGAAGTCTGAGTACTAGGGACATAAGACCTCAAATCTGAATTTTATGCATATATTCTAGCATTAGTCTAAATCCAACCACAAGAGAGAAAACTATCCACTTCATCCCATAATCTTTCTGGCCTGGAGGTCATTCCCTTTGGCAGCTCTAGAAGTACCGCAGTCTCAGATGTTCGTCAGACTTGCCTGCTTCCTGTAGATGGAGCAAGAGTCATGCTGCAGTTTAATTTTTAAGCTAGCAGTCTATCAGGGCAGAAAGGTGCTTAAAATCTGAAAGATCAGAGTTATTTTTAACTCTGGGATCTGTTGGATAGTACTTTAATGGCTACACTCCTGAAGGCATAGTGCAAAGACTATTCCTGCCCCTTTTTTTGCATATTCTTATGAAACAATGTGTTTCACTGTATCTGCCATAATCTTTCAGCTGAAAGGGTGCTTTATTGATTTATTTCCCGAAGTGTCCACCTAGTCCTAGTCTGCAGCATTCAATCATTTTTGAAATATTAGGTGCTCACTGGAGCAGATTCCTCCATTTCCTGTAAGAAGCCTTAGATAACATTACTGCTGTTTTCACTGTTGCAGCAGATTAACCTTCAGGATCAGACTCTTTTCAGAAGTTATATTCACACAGGTCTGGAAATTGCATATTTTCTAGTGAGCATTTCATTACACTACTGAGTACAAACAAAGCAAGAGTCTGTTTTTTGTGAGATGGAGCAAGAAAAGGGAGCAGGAGAGTGCTCCTCCATTTACAAGGCCAGACACCATCAGCTTGCCCCTCCTTTGTGCCATTTTTCTTTGACCAGTGCAAGCACAATCAACTTACTTTCAGCTTTCACACTATGCAATTAAAGACCAAGCTCCAAATGCATCAACAGAGTAGCTCCTCATTTAGAGAAGGTTTAATACCTTTCTGAGATTGCTTTCTACTGTAACTTGACTTTGGTACTCTGCTTTCAGGTTTGTAAATGTTTATTGTATCTAAGTAATTAAATAGCCTGCCAAGTTCCTGTAACCTATGAAATGTCAGACAAACTTAAATGAAACATACTAAATATTCAGAAGAGGTAAAAACATGCATCACTACCATGAACTTAAGGATTAAAAAAAATAAATCTGGAGTCATGTGCACAGGGAGACTATGAAACAACTGCTGTTTACATAGATTTGATTACAAAGACCTTAAATACACTACTGTTGGTGTCAAAGGGAGGGATATTTAAAGCCAGTGGGCTATCAGCACTCCTACCATTAAGAAACAGCATTATAACTCCCACTATGAATTTATCCATTTAAATAAACTAGTAGCAGCCAGTGCTTAGTTTGTGCATTTCAAACCAGTGTGTGTTCTTTGAAGTTTATTAATTCACAAAACTCTTAACAGTTCACTGTACTGTAACCAGTTTGCTAGGTGACATTGACCTTAGTATAAAAATAGAAAGTACATCCATCTCTAGAAAGGTCATTATGAATTCCAATGGTTCAAAACCTAAATAAACCTGTTTTTCTTTAAATATGGCGCTTTGCGATCTTTTGGAAGTACATAAGATTTAGCCTATATATCTTAATTTAAGGCATGAGCTTTTAAGACTGATCAGGTACACAAACTATTGAGCCCCAGAAACTCTCAAGATGTAGAATAAATGTCACCAAATGACTTTTGCTTATTGAAGCCTCTGGCCTTTGAAAAGTTTCTATGCAATTGCAAGCACAGCTCAAATTTGAATATGGCTGGCACTTTGTGTTGTACTCCAGAATATCATAAAAAGCATAGCCCCTTCAAGATCATCCATTCTTCACCACCAAAGAGAAAAGCTCGAACATATGAGTACAGTTCAGTCAGCTCTAGTTTGACCTGGAGATGAGGCTTTACTAGCCCTCATCATGGGCTATGCCTTAGGTCAGATCAGCAGTTAGAACTACCAGTGTTCACAAGAACCCCAAGCACAAGACTGTGCTTTTTAATCCTACCCATGAACTCAAGGCAGTGGGAAGTGCCAGGACTTTGCTCAGCGGTGCTAGTACTGCTTAGAAGCCTGAATCTTTCCTGACTTATTCCTAGAATGCTAACTCTTTCCTTCTTTCGAACAGACTGCCTTGTGGCTGAGTCTGTCTCGTGTGGGTCAAAATCGGCTCTTTCAGCAAAACTAAACATGGTCCAGAACAACTTCGATCCACTGAGGCTTATTTATGCTTTAACCTTGCTGCACAAAGGCTGCTAAGAGCACTGAATAGCAAACTAGCCCGTTCCCCAAGTAAAATGGGAGGAGGGTCACTGAATCACAGTTCACTGATCTGATTTTGACACTGAATAGCAGGCAGCATTTGGTGCAAGTCACAGCTACACCAAGTTCCTAAGCCACAACAGAACTAGTCTCAGTGGTAAGCAAACTAAACCACTAGATAAACAGCTAATAATAATTTAAAAAATCATCCCCCATACTAATGAGCAAGCATATTAGTATATTTTGTGAGTGGCAGTAGTCAAACTGGGATGAGAAAATGGCTTAAGACTAGTAGAAATCCTGCAGTTCACTCACTTGCCAGGATGCATCCACTTTCTGCAAAATCTTAGAACTTCTATTTAAAAGTATGATATTCTGATTTTTCTTGTAGTTTTATTTGGCTTAAAGTAACATTTAACATTTTTGACAGTTTTCCTAGGAAAAATAAATAGCAAATGAAAACCCAGAATTTTGAATTTTTACTTAGGTATTGTACTGGAGTGGGAAACTGCATGAATTCATCAAGACAAAGCTCTGTTTTGCCTGTGTGTAGGAACAGAGATAGAAAGGCAAGACATGGTGCTGTCTTTATGGATAAACAGCCTTAAATGTATGAATTCTCAACTGCTCAGATACATCAATTTCTAATCTGTTTAGCTTGGAGTGTCCTCAAGGGTCTGTTTATTTCTCTTTCTTATGCAGATGCACATTGATGGTTAGTTCACCTTATGTCCATTCTAGAAGAGCTGTGAGTCAAACATTTTCTGCAGAAACACAGAAATGTTACACTACTATAATATGTCATTTGGCACAAAGTCACCGTTCCTCTTCCAGTAAGTGTTTTTATAAAAGCAGACAGAAATTTATCTATGAAATGAAAGAGTGCTGGGAAGCCAGCTAATTAGTTCATCTCACCACACTATACCCCAATTCTAACACAGAACTGTGGCTCTTTGAATTTCACAATCACAGAAGTCCCAGTAAAATACTGGATAAAGGAGAAAGTTGCCTCTTCCTTCTTGGTTCCCATCTGAAGATAGCAGCAGGAAAAAACAGCTGGAGTTTTTGCTTTGTTTTGGTTTTGTTACCTCTTCATACACCTCTCTCACAGCTGCTCCCCCTGGCTCTTCTTCTGGTTCCATTCCTCCACCTGGTACAATCCACTGATCTGGGTATCGGCTACTGCTTACCAACAGCACCTATAAATAATTGCAAATGACTGTTAAATATAGCTCGCAAGTCAGGAATCTTGCTACTATCCGCTTTTTCAGCAATGCCCTTATGCACCTAGCCAAATGGATGACAGACTTTAGAAATGAAACATAATAGGCAAACAGGAATTGTAAAAAAGGTGAAATAATTAACATCCAGTCTTTTTCAAACAACTGAATCAAGACAACGTCATTGCAATCTCTCTGTGCAAACACTGTCATTGGATGCATAGACACAAACATAAAGACAATGCACACAGGAATGAATATATACAACAAAAATCTAGTAACAATATTCCCCAATACTGAGTAAATCTTTGGATCATATCGATTTTCATACTTTATCTTTTATATTTTCATCACATAGAAATTAAGCTAATACTTCTGGAATGGTATCTTTTGGATAAAAAAATGACTTCTGAAAACAGTTCTAATTTTTAGCTGAAACAAGCTTCTTTTTAGTTACTCAAGTGTTATGTTAGTATGACATGCTTACAATATTACATAACTAAAATACAAGGAGAGTACTTCATTGGCCTTTGTCCAATTTGGCTTCTTTTAAACATTTATGTAAGAAGAAAAACCACAACACATTGAGTTTGATTTCTAAATTGAATAACAATTTTTTACCAAGACACTTTAATTTCACTGAATTTGACTCTAACCTGGTCCTATAATTGATATACACCAAGTTAAACTGCCCTGTCTACAGGACCTGTCCTTCATAATATTCAGAGGTAAGATTTTATCGACCTGTCCCGCAATCTAGAATGCCTAATATTTGGAGTAATTTTGCAATAGAAGTTGATGAAAATAAGACTCTGATTCAGGACCACAAGCTTAACTGGTCTTTGAGACATGCCCTGATTAGTAAGACAGTCATCTGTGTAGTAAAATACTTCATATTGTAGGCCATACTTACATAAACCCTACCCTGAAGTCAAAGGACAACTGTGGGCAGTAAAAGGGCAGGGTCAGAACTCAAATCTTAAAAAGCAATTAAAAGACTAGCAACAAAAACCTCAGTATAAAGGTTAAAGTTTTAAACTGGTGCCAGGGAACTGAAGCGACAGTCCCAGTCCCCACCAACTACCTTGATGGACTTTAAACTTATCCCCTGCTGGATTAAGTAGGAAAATGATTCCCTGATGACAGCAACGGGGAAATGATTACCACTTATACTATGTCCCTTTGGCATTCATGGAAATAGGTTGTAGGTTCTCCTACAGGAACTGGGGAGTGTAATTAAGATGACTGCATACTGCGTGAATGCAACAATACGTGTACATTCTGAGGTGCACCTGGAAGATCCTTATCTGACAGATACTGGCTTGTAATGTTTATGTGCAGTCAAGATCAGTCCTACTCTGAAGGATTCTCCACTGTATTAATTTCCCCCAACTTTTTTCCTATGCTAAAAAAGGAACACAGCAGAGACATCATTTAGTACAGAAGCATTCTTAGCATCTGATGTAAATATTTTTTTTTTTTTTTTAAAGTCAACTCTTTTTACTCAGCTATCTAAAAACCTGGAAATAGTCAGCAAAAGCAACAAAGTTAGACACAAATGCACCCCAACTCGATCTTCACAGCCAAACTTTTTGGTTTCCTAGGATCTTTTGACATTAGCAGAAGAGTTCCAGAGTATACACAGCACTACTAAATGTAATTCTAGAAAAAATTTTTGAACACACAATTGAAGCACCTGTATCACTACAAAGAACCACCGTGTCAGGAGTGCTTAAAGAGCAATTGTAAAAACCAAGTTATGAATTCACTTATGGGATTCCAGATGTAAGCATTACAAATTATTTGCTGCTGCTGAAACTAGCACTCACTTCAGTCATGTGAGAGCTTGCAACAATAATGAACAAAAGGATGATTATATCACACTAAATCATTCCCAGCTTGGTAGAACAGTTTTAAGTCAGCATTCATTGTTTAGTTAAGGCTGAACATAAAATTCTTAATTACCATTATGGGATAAATCAGGTTTCTCATTCTGGTGGTGCAGCATAAAGTCAGGAACATTTTTATGCATTTATATACAGTAGTTGACTACTGTTAATCTGATCAATAGACTATCAAGCTGGGTTTGTACATCTATTAGCTTTAAATTACCCCTTTAAAAAGTAGAAACAAATAGATCTAGCAAGTAATCAACATTAAAATACATCAACTCTTGTAGATAGGCTTTACAGCTACATATACAATAAACTCCCAAGCATTACAGCCTGGGAATTCATTTTAGCAACTATTCAAACCTCCACTAACCCTGGAACTGAAGCATAGTCTCAAGCATCTTTCCCTCTATGCTTTATTATCCTGTAATCCTACTGCTTTTACAGTCTGAATCCAAGGGACCACCCTAAGGTATATCCCTGAGACCTTCAGAAGCACAACTTTTTTCACCCATTAAACATTATCACATGAAGCCAGCAAGGACACGAGGCATCCATCCTGGTGTATGCCATCAAAAACATACTTGGTGGTAACCAGATTCTGCAGACCCTGACATCTGATAGCTAGCAGTTGCAAGATTGCACAGTAAGGCTGAAAAGCACTCCACACAGATTCTTTCTGTCACAGTATCAAGCAGTCTTGCACTCACTTCCATGGTTTTGGTGTGTTGTTTTTCATTCCATGCACTGAATGCAGTTTTCAGGTGTTTGCATCTGTAAGCGGCCAGAAGATACACTCTTCAGTATCTGAATTACTATGGCTGTAAATATAAATGTCACTTAACTATGAAGACACCAAAAGGCTGTGGTTCGTTGACAATGCAGTCACATGCCAAGAGGCGTGCAAGAATCAGCAGCAAAAATCCAGCAATTCATCTTCACTTACTAGAAAATAATTGAACTACAAAAGCAGAGATCTAGATTGCCTGGACATCTAGTCTTTTCTGAGGAGGTTCATGGTTACACAGATTACAGTAGTCTACTGAAAAAAACGACTGCAGAATCTCACGCTCCTGCATTTTTTCTGGCTTATGCATACCAAATTTTAAATTGTTACCTCCTTAGACTCAGAATTAAAAAGCAAAAGTACTTCCTATGCAGAGAAATCTGTATCCCATATCACCAAATGCAGAAAAAGGACTAAGGTTTCTTGAGTTGCATTACTTGCCAGTGATCACTGCCTTTCCCATGTCTCTTAAAAAAAAAAAGATTTAATGTTGATAACTCTTGTTCAAAAACTGTACAGAGTATTGGCATCAAATCCACTTGTCTAGTTATACTGCTAGGTTTATTTAACTCCAAAGACTAAGGTAAAGATACCATTTTTCATAATGCTGCCAAGTAAGGAGGTAAAGCTGCAAAATTCAGCTAAGGGGAAACAAAAGAAAAATTCTTCCACTAAGTGTTACTAGCCAAGTTTCACCTTGCTTTCAAGTCCAGGAATAGCAATGACCTTTGAGTGCAGTGAGGAAGACTAACTGCTAGCTCGCCTACTTGTAATAAGTGCCTATCGATACACATAACCATGATATGGTTAACCAAAAATCCAACAGCAATTACAGTGCAGGTGGCATCATGGAACTTGGTCACTATAAATGCTAAGCCTGCAGACAAACAACAGAAAATTTCTAAAGATGCCAAAGTTCTGGCCTGTTTAGTGTTCTCAAGTCAAAAACACTTGTGAAACAGTTAGCAGCCATATATTGCAGAAGACAAAAATGGCAACAGCTCAGAATAATACAAATTACAACCACAAGCTATTCCTCTTTATATTTTCACTTTGTATTAAGCACTAGAGATGTAGAAAATGGTTTAAGTTTATATAAAATATCATTGCTTTCTATCTTCCTTAACTTAGGACACTACAGCTTACAAAAATAATTGTACTAAAATCCAACTCTCACACACACAAAAAAATCCGGTTAAAGTTACAGAACAAACCCTCACAGCTGGATTCTTCTGCCTTCAAAACAGAGTCATCCACAACTTGAAGTAAAAGGAAAAGTAAGCCTACAGTTGAAAGCATATCATTCCAAGTAGTAAAAAAGCCTTAGGACCAGACAGCATTTTAAACCAAATTAAAGTCAAGACTGCAACATCTTTACTTTCTCCCTTACAATGGCACAATGAGTTCAGGAAGCTGATCTGGCTGAAAACTAGACTGTCCATTAAAGCTTAGTTTCCAGCCTGTGCACACACCACTGATCAGTACACAGCCTTTCAAGGGTCAGCCCTGCACAAACTGGGGCAGAAAGGCATGACTGCAACTACCCCACTTCAGATCAGCCTAAGCCAGCTCAAAAGCCTCTAGCAAAGTACTTCAAAGATGACAGACTGAAAAACAGTTCCAAGCTATGACAGAGGTTAAAAAGATGTTTTAGCCTCAATGAACAGGAACTGGCAAAACAGCAGAGGAATGGCTAACTAGCAGTACATTAATCCTGTAACACTCATTAACTTGAGTACAACATCTTGAATGCATCCCAGAAAACTGGGTTTTGTCTGCATAATATATTAAAGTCTGAAATATCCTCCCAACTTTACTTAAAGACCACTTTTCAAAGCAGCAGCACAATGTCTGGACATCAATCAGTGCAACCTTACCCCCATTTTGAAGATGAATGATAACAAAATACAGATATAATTTTATAATACTTCAAAATTAGATCTGGAAGTTATTTTTCCTTTGGAATCTTCTGACTTCAAGAATATGTGGCAATAAGGAGAGAAATACCAGCCTTTTTCAGAAGAAATTTTTTTTTTGCTTTTCAATTAAAATTACATTATTTGAAAAATTTTAATTCACATTAAATTCACCTATTTGGCTAACATGTAGTGATTCAGAATCTGAGTACCTTCCTTTGGCTATTTAGAGTACTTTGTTCTTTGGCTAAAATGTTTGTAACAGGAATAGACAGCACTATACTACCCTGGCATGCCAGTCAGAACACATTTCCTCTATCAACAAGCACTCAAGTCACCTGTAACAGCAGATCTCTCCCTAAACATGCTTTGGACAATCAGATGTGACAGGTCCCATGGTGTGATGAAGGGTGCAGATCTTGCACACAGATATGTGGCAAAAGGAGATTCCTGGCTGAAAAAAACAACTTCTGCAAACTAACAAGAAAATTCCCACAAGTGCCTATAAAAGAAGTTTTACTTCTCACGCTGGGCCAGTTCCCCAATCCACTTCGCAGAACAACCTTCTTCCCTCATTCTTGCTAATACAGACCAAGGGACAAAACACATAATGTAGCAGGGGTAGAACTAAAACTTATATTGCTGTCCATTTCTTTTAATTTGAAACCATGACCTAATCCTGAGCAGGAGAACTGGGCTTTACTGGTTACTCAGCAACATAATCTCTTTGACTAAGGGATCAGCTTCCAAGCACATGTCAGAAACAAGAGCTCCGAGTCTTTGAGAATGGTTCAGCTACAGGTAAAGACATTACAAGGTTATTTCTTGACGAGTTATCTTTTAGCCTTTTCTGTCTTTGAGATACTTTGAAAAAAACCCATATAACTTTGAAGACAAAAATTTGTTTTAAAATACTTACGCTTATAGGACTGGCTTCACTGAAGTGCTTAGGCACCAAGTCAGAAAGCCACTGAACGAAGCTTTCCAAGTGTTCTACAAGCAAGACTGGAAAAAATACACATCAACCTATGGTTTGTGAACTCACATATCTACAGAAGAGGTTTAAGGAAACACGTCTACAAACCCTGTGTCGGCATATATGTGCATGCATATAGGCATATATATCTCTAGCTATGATTTTAGTATATTTCTGAAAAAGCCAGCCACTCTGCTATTTCACAGAAACTGCTAATGTAGAAGTCTTGAGAACCACCAAGTTAACCGGGGCAATTCAAAGAAACTTAGCCACCAGTTTAAATCCTCTAAGTAAACTTCAGATGGTGCAAATAAACTATAAGGATATTTTTCACAGGTGTCCCAACACAAATATTACTAGTTCATCTGAAGATGCATGAATGAAGACCAAAGCTTTCTGCCACTGTGGAAGGATTAATTTCCACAGCTTCACCAAACTTGCAGGCTTCCACTGCTGGCAAGCAGTTGCAGTTTGTCAAAAGAGATTCCAACATGAAAGTAAGGTGCATATGTAATGCCTGCAGAAAGCTGTTTTTGAGTGGAAGTAATAAACACAAGTGTCTTATCCTTAGCTGGTTACTTGACATAACCCCTACCACAGCAACCTAACACTCAATTTCTCTTAATGTTAACACAAGCTGGAACCACTGCAGAACCCCATACGAGCCTGGCAGGGATACACCATAAACAGACACTGTCTCTGCAGACATATAATAAAGAGCCATTTTGGAAGTTGTTTATAGGTCTTGATTTTTCAAGCTATACTCCTTTCTACAGCACACAGATCATAAATTCATAGAGTGGTTTGGGTTGAAGGGGACCTTTAAGATCATACAAGATCATCCAATAGTTCCAACTCCCCTGCCACAGGCAGGGACACCTTTCACTGGACCAGATTGCTCATCCAACCTGGCTGATAATGTCCAAATATCAAGAAAATGCTGAGGAAAACATAAGGCAGCAATTATCCTATGTCAATCACTCCTCCTGTATGTTAGACAATCACAGTGCAATCTAGGTAACCCATACCTCCATGGGGACCATACCAGCCTTAATGTCATACCATGGTCATACCCCACGTTATTTTAAAGCACACGTTATTTGTGTATTTACACCCCAGAGAAGGATACAGAAACCAAATTAAAAATTCCAAGCAAAGTATGGAATATCTTTCATCACTATGCAAGTTTATTTAGAATAATTCCTAGAACAACCCATTTTGCTTGGGTAGCCAGGTCATACTTATGGGCCCTGGATTTATGGAACAGGTTACATTACAACAGATCTTTCTGGTTTTCAGACAATTTAGACCAACACAAGTCAAAATAACATTTTACTTTATCTTTTAATAAAACCATAGCTAATACTGTTACAGCAATAGCTGTAAAATACTGAAAAACACTATTTTTTAAAAATGATGAAATAGTGGCCACCAGAACAAGGCAGATTAAGCAAGGGTTTCTTGTCTCTTGATATTCTACAAGCCAATAAATAAAATTACTAAATCAGACCAAAAAGGAGCTACAATACCAGGACCCTATAATTTGTAACTGAAGGCTGAGGCAATTGTCATGCAAGTGTCATGCCCTGCTACAGGGGGAAAAAATAAATCTCCATTTCCTGTGAGTGTATAACAACACATTTTTCCTCCCAAGTGTCTCAACAGTAAAAGAAAACCATTCTCATCTGTTTTAGCTCGTGTACAAGGGTGAACAACAAAGGCAAAATTAAAAATTGAAAAGCTTGAAGACTTTTTTTGCATATGAAACTATTTTAGGTCTGCCACTACCAACTGCTAGCTGAACACTAAAGTAAGGCTTTTGATACCAGACTTGATTACATAAAGCAGCGTTACGGATGCCAAAATAATTAGAATACACTCAATGTTTATATTCAAGATAAAAATAACTGTTCATTTATTCATATAAATAAGATGTAGTTGATGGAAAAAAATCAGATAAGCTTTTTAAATTATTTCAGTTATCAAAATTACTAGAAAAATTATGTTTATCACTATTTGCTCTGGTTGCTTTAAAGGCTTGCCTTGTTCTCTGCTTTGAGAGGTAAGACTTTCCTTGTCTTCCCTCTACCCAGACCTTAAGGCAGCATCATTTCATAAAACCCTGTTTACAGAACACTGAATGCATAAGCAATTCCAACCTGTGGCAGCAGTTAGTCCTCACAGTACCAAGAGGGGCAATGCTGCAGGCTTATTCTAAAGCTGTCATCCACTCCTAGTTGCTCAAGAGAAATTTGCATTTCCTCATATACCAATTCACCAGTCCACTCCAGCATGCTGTATACCATCAGCTTTTTGCACACACCTAGCAGCTTCTTGTTTGTTCTAAGCAAAAAGCCTGCAGCCCCCACACATTTCACGGCCACATAGCCTTGTTGCACTTTTTCATGGGATTCCTCCTGCTTCATTTCTGGGATTTTTTTTTTTTCATTCAAAGGGCAGACAGTACCTGCAATTACTGCTTTATTTCCATTACGAACAGAAGGAGCCAGCACTTAAGCTCATATCCAGTCATCTTGCTCTCTCTTCAACCCAAATGACAGCACTGAGACCAAAACATTTTAATGGCAGCAGTCTAAGACAACTTCTGTAACACTCAAAAGACTTCAAAGCTACAGGCCACATTACTCGACTATTTGAGCTTCCTCCAGGCTATTTTTCTTTTTAAATCATACAAGATCACAGCATGAAGGCTACAAAATCTGAACCAAACTGGACTATACAGCATTAAGTTACCGTATGTGGAGGCACTTGAGGATGAAGAAACAGGAAGAGCAGATTTGACAGTGGTGTATCTGAGCAACCATCAGACATCTCAGGTACATGCTTTCAGCTGCAATACCAGCTCTCAAGACAAAGCAGAAGTTTTTGACAGATTGCAGGACTGCAGGCAAGCCCAGTTTTCAGACTGTAATACTCAAGAGAACTGGCCCAACAATTTTAAGTCTGGAAGCAAAGACTATAGGTAAGTCTAACTAGACAGAGTGCTGTGCCTGGATAGTAGAAGTTCAGTGGCTGTATGCAGGAACCACCAGACTGAATTTTACCTCAGCAGTATTCTACAGCCCACCTATGTTTCAAATAAAGAAGCAAACAGAAAACAAACACAAATATATAGATGTATTATAATAAAAATAGATGTATAATGGAATGTAAAGGATGTGTTTAGTCAAACCCATCCTTGGCTACTACAATCTTTTTCGACTGACATGTTACTTCATTGTCCATAAAACTCAGCTGTAACACTGGCATAAACAAAGCTACAAAGGTAGCATAAGTGCAATACAGTTACAAGATGGACCAAGCTGCCATAACAAGCAGATTTTGCTATATCAACAGAGACATTAAATGTTTTAGTGACTTGCCCAATTTTTGCTGATGAGCACAAAGAGCTGTTACTGAAAATGCCTGTCTCTAAATTGAGAGGCAGTATCTGTAAGTCATGGTATCAGCAGAGGACATCACGCTGAAGTTGCAAAAGAAGAATCACATTCAGTTGAGAATAACATATTGTGAATTTCTGGTACAAGTTTAGAGTTTGCAAAGTCGGCAAGTTATTTAGACATTACCAGTAAGCACAAGATGACTACATGACAGCTTTACTATCATGACAAAGATGGGTCCTATTACAATGGTTTTTCTGTTATAGCTTGAGAAGTATTAGCACCCTTTTATACAACACAGTGAGTTCCCCTCGAAAGCAACCACAAGTGCTGCCCACATTACAAAATATGTTTGTCAAACTGAAGGAGATGTAAGACCTACCATGATGATCAAAAGACAAAACTGGTTTTAAGAGAAGAAGCTTTGTGACTTAAGTTCATAAGAAATGCTAAGAAGGGAATGACTGCTGTCTACAGATACATCAGAAAGCTGAGTGCAAGAAAGGAGGAAAAGGTGCACAGGCACAACTGGATATAGACTGGCCTTTCAGATAGTCAGAATGGAAACAGAAAGACAGGTTAATTCTGAGATTTGTATCAGATGATTGCTGTGCATACTCATTCCTCCAGACAGAAACTAATCCCAAAAAGTAGACTGAGAGCTACTTAGTCTTGCAGACAGTAACATCAGTAAAAGAAAACAAAAAAGAAAAAGTTGGGATTTGGATTTCTTGCTTTTAAGACTCCTAAATAGAAACGTGTTGCTAAAAATTGCTTTCAGTTTTACGTTCTATTTTCTCTCCTCTAATGCCAAGCAACTACTTGCTTACAGGATAGTAATTCTCAAAGTCACAATAACTATGAAGATTATTCTTACCCTGCATCTCCCACTCCCCACCCTCCCCCCCCAGCGGTAATAGTTTCTACAGGAGTCTCCTGTTACTACCTTCTGCCAGTCACCCAGGTACATTTGTGTACTTTCACAGTGGAAGTCACCCTGCACTTTAAGAACCTAAAGACATAGGTCAGCTAAAAATCAGTGGTACAAGATCTAGAGACTTGGAAAGGAAACACTGAAGACATTTACATGGAGCCTGAAGCACACCTACACAGAGACTCAGGAAGACAACAGCATTCAAGAACACAGAAGCAAGCCTCATCCAGCCAATTTGGGGAATGTGGCTGGTGATTCAAGTTTATCACAAACAGCAGTCAGGCATCAAACTTGTAAGGAATAGGTTCTGTACTGATACAGTGAATCTGGCCCTTCAGAAACTGTTACTAAGCAAGTTCAAGCTGTTGTGGCTGCTTTTTTGGAAATAACTTGTCAGAAACCAATTTGAACTGTTTCCACACACTTAATCTATATCCTAAATCGGACTTGGTGTTACCCCATTTAGTTCACCCTGGAGTGTGTCTAGCTGAACGATGCCAAAGCCCAGCCTCACACCATACAGGTACTCCATCTGCAATACCACAAAGGACTTTAGTGCAGTGTCAGCACCCACTCTTACACAGCCCAGCAAAGCCACTACTACCAGCCTCGCAGGACACACAATATTTTGAAGCAGCCAGTAATCCCCTCTGGATGCAATACTGAAAGATAATAACAAGAAGTTGCATCAGGAAATGATGACTGAATGAAAATTACTGACAAAGGTGACCCTAACAATGAATTTCCAACTTCAATTGGTGCAAGAAAGCTTTAACAGTGGCTGAGATGTTTGAACTCCAAATAAGTCTGAGCTAGAGCAGCATCCAAAAACAAATACTAAAGTCACATAAATGAGGAAGCACGCTGGAGTGTCAGAGACCAAAGAAAAGCTTGACCAATAGCAAAACCTTGTAAGATTCCTGCTGGGGGCCTTTCTCCCTTATGATATTAGGAAAAGCAGATCAGCATGGTCCCAAGGCTGTATTTATACCATACAGGGAACGGCATACATTAGAACACTATATGGATTTTTTTGCCTACACCCGAGGATCTGTGTTTTGAGATCAAGCCTCTCCCTGCTGCATTATATTGCTTAGTAGATGTTTAAGCAAGACATCTGGTGTACCAGCAGCTTGGGAAGGACACCAGCATCTTTCAGCATAGAGAAAAGGGAGAGTAAACCGCCCAAACTGTAATCTTTGTAGTTATTTCATAGCTACTAAACAAGAAAATGAACACAGAAATCAGAAAATAGTGTGCTCCCAGCCTGAGACTACCCATAAACGCGTTGTGCAACGAAACCGTCACCCGAGTTCCCAGATAAGGGGCAGTGCCATGACCTTGGCTCGGAACACGAGGCAACTTTGTTGCCACCTCCCGATTCTGCTGCAACATAAAACCCCGCCGCAACACCCCTCCGACACCCCTGCTCCGGCACGAAATATACCCATGCCCTGTTTTACTCTTTTCGTGGGAAAACCGAGTTTCACCAAGCACAAGCTTTTTTTTTTTTTTTTTATCCCACCCCACGCAGGGCAGAAGGCTCACCATCAGGGTGACACCCCGGCCCTGTCCTCCACGCGCCATTACACATTAACCGGTTTGCCGCGCGTTGCGGGCACACAAAGGATAACACCGGAGTTGCAGCCGGTGTGGTGTCGTGTCGTGTCCCGTCGCGGGGGCTGCCCTTCCTCGCCCTGCCCTGCCCTTCCCTTCGCTCCCGTCGCTGCCAACCGAGGGGCGCCGGGGCCGCGCACAAAGGCGGGGCCGCGCACGTGGGCGCGTGCCCGCCGTCCCAAGATGGTGGGCGAGGCGC
>VWZG01001796.1:37186-80067 GCA_013396735.1 Grallaria varia
GGCCTCAGGGGGAAGGAGGGAGAGCGGCCACCCCCGGACGGCGGAGGGCGGAAGGCGGGGCCGCTGGGCTGCCTCAGGCACCGCCCCGGGGCCGCTGGGCCCGAGCCCGGCGCGGCTCTCGCGTGGGTCGCGGTCCGTGGCGGCAGCCGCCGTGGCGCTGAGCCCGGCCTAGGTGTGTGAGGCGGGGCCGCTTGCCCTGCTCGGTACGGGGGGATGCACGTGGCGCAAGGGCCGTAATGAGAGTGTAGTTTTGGCAGTGTAAGTTAAACCCTTTCTGAAGTAGCTTGTTTTTAGGAGATACCGCGTGTGCAGGCTGGGGAAGCGGGTGCTTCACGTCTTCTTTTGTTTTGTTTGTATAATATTTGGGAGCTAAGGATAGACAAAAGGCCTTTCCAATGCTGCCAGGAAAAGGTCTGCTGTCATACCATCATACCTTTATTGTCATCTGACACAGTGGAAGACCTGGTGTTACATTGTTACAAAAAAAAAATAAAAATCCATGAAACCCAATCTAAAAGCAAAATAAGGAAATGCTACTCTCTTCGGTGCCCCTGGATTTCTGTCAGGTGCAAGTAACCATCAACACATTTAGTGCTTATGCATGAAAGTTTGCTCAGTCATGTTGGGAGAGGAAAGGTAGTGTGTCCTTATTGTAGTGATGTGATTGTAGAAATCACCCATCTAAACTATTTCATAAACTTTTCCCTTCATCTGACTCTTATTGGTGTTCACCAGGCTCTTCTGTGCTTTTAGAGTGGACCAAGATACTTTAAACTTCTATCCTACTTGTTCCTTGCTCCAGAGCTATTTTTTTCGTCTTGAGGTTATTTTTTGACAGGTTTTTGATCTGTAACAAGTCAGACTTTTTATATGCTGTTTGTGGCAGGCACAGAAGGGAGGTAGGTTGGTCATCACTGGTTGCTCTGGTCCTTAGTGAAATTTGGACCTTCTGTTCTTCAGTACATGAATTAAATCCAATAAGTCAGTGCAATGTCATGCTTAAAAACCATGGAAGTTGAAGGAAGGAATGCACAACTTTACCGAGTTACATTATTTTGTGTAAAGTTACAATCTGTAAAGTCAAACACCCAAAGATTAAGAAATTCCATATTTAATTTGCTTTTACACATTAATCAGTTGTATAAACTTTTATTTTTAAGAAGGCCCCTGCCACTTTTGCCACTTTGCAAATGGGTTGGTGGATAGGATTTCTTCATTTTCTCCTCATGCAGTGCAGATCCAGGTCTCAGTTAATACTACTTGTCACCAGTCAGTCCTCAGGCTACATATAGGTTTAGCAATTTCATGAGTCTCCAGACAGGATAATTTTTTTTTTTTTCCTGTGTGTGTGAGTGAAGAATCAATACCTAATGAGTGTCTGAAATTTTTAGTTAAGAGTTTATGATGTTGATATCTGAAAGCTTTGAGAATGCTGAGGATGGTTTTGATGCTTCATCCATGATACAGGAAACGTCATGTGATATGGTTTGCTGTGTTCCCATGTAGTTTAAAACACACATTTATAATCAGTAGGTACCGTTCATCAAATGTATATAGCAAAAAAAATCTTGCCATTCTTTAGTTTTTTATGACAGACCATGATAGAACTCATTTTCCTTTGGGTTGTTCCTTGAGCTTACTGTTTCAGGGTTTACCTTTTAAAACAAACCCATTTTAAGTCTTCAGTATGGATCTTTCTGAATTGTCTTTTTGCTGTTGTTGTTGAGTTTTGTTTTGTTTGTTTGGAAGGCTCAACCTCTTATGCAATTGGAAGAAATTCAAAAGTAGGATTTATACTTAACGAGAGCTGTGTCCAAAGATCGGATGACCTTAGGTCAGGTTTTCCACTTCTGTAGGACTCAGCCCTCCCACCCCCCAAAACCAAACAAAACATTTGACTGCCAAATCAGAACACAGCACACAAATTTGTCTGTTGTGAAACTCAATGGTTTCTTCATCACGTGTCACAGAGGTAATAGCTGAAAGACAGAGTTACATGAGAGGGGCCTGTCAGTACGCTGGCTGTAGTTACAGCTTCCAGTCCATGTATCCTCAAACATTGCTACAGCTCCAATGACTTGTAAATTAATTGGTGCTCTCTTTGTTTTGTGAAAGCCCCAGATTCTGCCTATGTGTACTTTAGGCTTTTATTTAACAATGGGGAAGAAACACAACTTTGTGAATGTGGAAAAACACTAAAAACTAGTGACAGATGAATCCTAAAAAGTGAATTGGTTGTACTCTTTGTTTTTTTGACTTTGAGGGGTTTTGTTTTGAGTGGTGAGAGGTGCAGCCTTTCCTTTCCTTTTTTTTTTTTTTTTTTTTTCTGAGAGAGAAGGAGATTCATTGTGCTGTGAATTCATCTTAATGCCTGAAATTATGTTTTGTTGTTTTTTGGAGATACGATTCTTAAATGGCCTTTGGTTTTTAGGGTCATCAGGAGACTTGAATCCTCAAGGTTTTTGTATTTTTAAAAATTATTCTGTCATCTTATAAATTTAAGTTACATGGTTTGTGTATACACTGAAGCCAGAATCAATTGTATGAAAGTCAAATAATCAGTGAATAATTAACATTTACAATGCTATCAGATACTCATAGTCATAATAGTTCTGTAATGATGCATCACTTTGTATTTTGTTAATGCGATGTATGAATACTGGGTGTCAAATTATGATTTCGTGGGATATATTACTGGAAAGAATGCTACAGTGTGGTACCAAAGATCTATTTCATTCAGAAATAGGGGTCTTTGACTGGTTTTTTTTGTTGTCGTGATGGTTTGGGGGTTTTTTTGTTTGGTTGGTTGGTTGGGTTTTTTGTTGTTTTTTTTTTATTTTTTGTTTGTTTGGTTGTTTGTTTTGAAGAGTGTTTCTGGATTTTGCATTTTAGCTATAGTAATTGTGAATTAACTGGTCATCACTTGGGTACAAGTGTGAACCAGAGCAGAGTGTACAATGCAGTATGCAAAGATACTTTAAAGGAGGTTCAGAAATCTCTACATTCAGGCAAAAATAGCTTTCCACCTAGCTGTAGTTACTCTTTGAAGTGAAGTCTGCGTCAATGCAAGGGAACGATTTTCTTTTCCTTGAGAAGAAAGAAACAGGTTTAAAAATTTACAGAGTAATTAGATTTTCCAGTTCCCTTGACCTACATTTATTGCCGAGATTAGAAACTGCTGTGTTCAATAACTATGTTCTGGCAAGTTTTATGTGACTTTCTTTTCCACTCTTAGTTTAAGATGGTTAATAAAAAAAGAAATATTTGTTTTGGAGGTACTTTCTGTCCTCTACTTAACATTTGCTCTGAAGAGGAATGGATACTTAAATTTTTTTCTCATGTCTGCAAATAGCACATCAAGTTAATTACTTTATATTAGGGAAGCGAGTGTCTTTAGTTATAATTATTCTAGATGATAATTTGCTCTGTCACAATTATAACATTTCTTTGGTATTCTCCAGCTACACCAGGACAAAAATCCAAAAGTGCACAGTGTTTTGAGATTGCATCCCTCTAGTGCTGCATAGGTGGGCTTTTGGAACAGTAGATCCTCATTTGGCTGTGCTGTAGCTGGATGAAAGGCTGCCTGCAGTGGTAGGCTCTGTCACCATTTCAGCAGAACTTGCAGTAACTGTAGTGTTGAGGTTGGAAAGGTTCACTTGACAACCAGACTGGTTAGCACCTTTCCCAAACCTAGAAAAAAAATCTTAAGCATATTTTGATATAAGAACATTTGGCTTATGGAAAGGGTAAGGATTCATCGGGTTAGTTCTTATTTAAGGTGGTTTATTCCTCCCAGAAACAACAGGAGGGAGTAGTGATTCTTCTGATATTTTATAATATTTGGCAGGAAAAAAATTACACTTGGTAAGCCTGCAAGTGAGAACAGTGCCAAGCTAACTTCCCTGCAGACTTAAAATATCGTCTTTCTAATGATTTAGCAGTTATGAAAATGCCAGCATTAGTCCTATAGTACTTCTAAGTACCAAAAAATATGCAAAAGGCTTGACAATTCATACACATGCTCTCTTCTGATAAACACTGAACTGGGAGAACTTTAAAAAATGGAACACATATTTCTAAACCCTGCTTTTATAAAGTGAATCCTGCATTGTCTTTTCCCTTAGAGCCACGTTTTTGCCTGAATTTGTTGTAAGATGCACTTTAGTGCATGCTCACTAAGATAGGAGTTGCATTCACCATCTACAGGACTCCCCAATTTTCATGTGAATCTAGAGCACTGCTACAACTGCCAACAAATGTCTTTTCCTTTGGTTTATTATCACTGAAGAACATGTATAATCTGTATGTGATTACACTATTACTGTCTGCCCATCCAGCCTTATAATCTTGACTTTTGTCAAAAAAGTATAGTTAGCATTGCTTTGGGGTCTGATAAGAGTGACTCTGCCAATAAAGATAGGATTTAGTAGCAAATGCTTATAAATGAGGATACATAATGGTCACCCATTAATTAAAAGGGGAAATCAATTAAATATAGCTGTGTTAATTTGAAATCAGACATCTGAGCATGTGTATTTTTATACATTAAGATAATTGCGTCATTTTTTTGTTCAGTGAATTGTGATTGGTTTGGATTTGCTTAAAATTGAACTTCTTTTAGCAAAATAGAAAAAGTAATTTATATAACTGTTTAGCATATGTTATTATTATTATATTATAGCATATATTATATAACTACAATACAGTTATATTGACAATATGCAACTTCATCAAAAGTACCTGAAGAAGATTTTTTTAAACTAACACAAAATTCTTTTATCTCTGTCATAGAGGCCACCTAAAACCTGAAGGATTTGTCCAGACTCCATGAAATAAGTAAGTATGAATTAAGATCGTTGTTGCATATTTCAGATTTTCTGTGATATTATGTAATCCTAAATTTGGGTTTAAGGTTCTAAGCCTTTAGGACTTTGTTAATGGGATCTCCTGTTGTTTAGTTTTATAGTCATAAATATTTCTCCCATGAAAGATGCATGTCACAATTGGGTCCATAGTAGTTTCTCCTCCTTAGTTATGAATTCATTATCATAGCACTTTTTTTTATTCAAGTTTTGTTTTAATTCTGATAGTAGGCTATTTTTGGTGTAAGTAGATGTAGTTTGGAGAGCCTATATGACTTACTAAGTTTGTTCAGTGATAAAGTTATGCCTTCCCCTGATTGCAGTGAAATCCTGCTCTATGTGCAAAGAAAAAGTCTGTGAAGATTTTAGCAGTATGAGTAGGTTCTTCATTGATCCTGGTTCAGTTTCCTGAAGAAAACAGAGTCAAATATGTCTAGGTTTCGAGAAGTTTGGCCTCTTGGAAAAATAGGACTTCACTGACTCAAAACTGAGAGAATACTCATATAGTTTCCAACGCCTACCTGTGATTGAGATATTATCACTCCCAGAGCAGCAGCAAGTGTGTATCAAATACCAGCTGCTTCAGAGTCCTAGTTTAAGGTACAGAGGAAATGGGACCATGAACTGAGTTGCCAGGAGATAGGTGTATGTTCTGTTTGGCTAAATCTACTGTGGAATATGTTTTACAACAATGGGCTGAGGAAAAGAGTTCATAGTGGCCTTACCTCAAAACTATGCAACTCCTTCTGGTAGAACCTGCCTCTTAGAAGCCAGGTTAATAAAGAAAGGGTAGTTGTATTATTATCAGATGCATCAAAAATGGAAGGATAGAATGTCATTAAGCAATCTTATTTCCTAATCTGTCAGAAGTCTGCTTGGCTAGACTTGGTACGAGTCCCACTGAGCAGGTCATTCGTTTATGTTCATTTTGTTTGTGTAGCCAAGTTACTGACTCTTTGAGCCTGTCTATTTCTGATATGACACTGTATAAATCTAGCAGAAGAGTTTGTATGGTAATGCACATCTTTTTTGACTGTAGAAAACCAGTAATTTGTGGCAGAAACACTGGAGGCTTGACCAAGTTATGCTTTATGAAGCACTGTGCTAAATGGGAGTGGAAGCTATTTTGTGTACCTGTAAGTCCAAGAAATACTTCAGATAATTACTGAAGGTAACTCCACATGAGAAGTAAACAGTGATTAAATTTTGCTCCTATGTCTTGTTGAATTTCAAAGGTAAATGGAAAAAGTGATTACTGCAAGGTATGGTGGCAGAGAAGGCAATAAAAAGCCCTGAACCTTCTCCACTGTTTTCATCTGAAGGCTTCATTCCAAAATGCTGGCTCATGACCCTTATGCATTTACTCAGGCTTAACATTTCTTATTGGAAGCTACCTTTAAAAAAGAGCAGATGATGAAATCATAGAATCATTTAGGTTGGAAAATACCTTTAAAAGTAATCACTGGTCTGTAAGTCAGTATAGGTGGAGTAGACTTATAATAGGTAGCACACAAATTTTTATTCATAGTTAGTCATTATCATCTTTATGACCCATTGAGCCATTAGAAGACTCTTGAGATTGATTATGGGTTACTTGAAAACATCCAGACGTGCAAGCTGATCATTGCTGTTTTTAAAGGGTGTGTATGATGAATGAATGTGCTGCTAGCTTTGGAGCCAAATTGCAGTGGGGCCAGGTATTATCACTTTTATTTCAGACTGTGGTTTGTCTACTGTTACTAAATATATGCATTGGAACTGTTTGGAATTTAAGAGTTGAACCTCCTAGTTTTAAGAGGGCCAGCAGAAGGTAGTATTTAAGCTATTCCTAAGGGCTCTGCTGAGGTCAAAGGCACAGATGTGTGCCTGTTTTGTTTTTGCACATAGGAAATCATGCAAGGACAGTCTGTGGGCAAACAAATTTACATTTAAATGTACGTGCTGATAGCAGTAGGGAATCACTATGGTGCCTCTGGTTTTAAGCCTAGTGGTTTCCATATGCTTTGGGTTCTGGTGCTCAACTTCTGAGCGGGTGGAATATGTTTTCTGCGCATGGTTCCAATAAAATGGTGTCGATATGGGAGATGGATTCAAACAAAAGTATGTTATTAGACCTAAACAGGACTCTTTCAATTTATTTTTTTCCTGGAAAAGGAAGTTTTAATGAGGAATTGTATTGATTTTGACAAACTGACTGTGGAAATTTTTCCAGGGCCTGGGAGATAGAATTTGTACTTGAGGCAGATCATCAGTGTGATCAGATGATTGAAGCATTGAGACTCAGTAAGCTCCAAATTAGGAAAAGCCAATAAGGGAACTTTTAGTTTTTTCTCTGACCAGTGCTCTGAGCGAGTTTGTTTGGTTTTTTTTTAATTGCTCAATCAATATTAATTGTTCAAATATTTATGTTTATTTAATTGTAAATAATTTAAATTGCACACTTTGATAAGTAACTGTTGAAACTTGTTTCTTTTTTTAAGTATTTGGGTTTTTCCCCCCCATACAACTAGTATGAGAGTAGTCCAGTATATGTATGCAGATTGTCTTGAGAAACATTCACCAATTATATGGTTTTCCTTAACAGTCATTTCAGCTTCCCAAATTTTAGGAAGATGAATGAAAAAAACCTGCACTTTTACAAAAATGCAGTTATACAGAAAAAAAAAAGTTTTCCTCCTGGAATTTCTCTCAGCATATCAGGCTTTAGTTACTACTTTATAACAGCTACTGCACAGTCCCAATAGAAGCTGAGTAAATGGTTACTGAACTATGTCCTGAGAGACAGTAAGTACGGGTGATTTCAAATCAAAGCCTGGTGGTGTTGATTCTGTAATTCAACTTCTAGTTAAGATATGTGTTAACAGCTTCACATCTTTCAGTGTAACGAGGCTCAGATTTTACTATTCTCTTGAGGGCAACTGTTAAAATATTGATGGGTGTGGTGTTCAGTGTAAGAATGCTGTAAATTAATACCTTTTCCATTGTTACTGCTTGTAAAGTTAAACCACAATAAGGGTTGATCTGTCCATTGTTTTATTAAAGTTCCATGTTTCCCATGTTTGGGAATATATCCAGCTCCTTTTTTCCTCCATGGAAGAAGAATGTTTTCTACTGTGGTAATTCAGTATTACTCAGGAAGAAGAGGAAAGTTTTGTTATAGTTTTAGGATTTATCTGGTCTGTCTGTTGCTAGCGTTGATAGACTAGGTCTCTTCAGCTTTTGGCCATGTCAATCATCTAAAGGCAGCTTTTTATTTATTTAATTATTAAGCTTTTGCTACATTACTTGATTTGTTGTCTTATTAAATTAAATAATTAATGCAACAAATTTTATCTTTCCATGATGCTTGTGCAAGCTTTGTAACTTTACTTGACTAAACATAGTAGATAGAACTGCTCATAAAATCTTAGTTGACTTACACTATGTCATTGTAGCTCTATATTTATCATAAGATTTCCGAAAATATTATTTCCAGCTGTATCTCAAGGCTTCCTTATTTGTGTGACTGTGCGTGTGAATTTTCAGGGATGGTGCTGAGTCCATCTCATTCTCAACAGGTCAAGTGGGAATGTAGAGAACTGTCAAAGTTTTAGCAGTGTTATGCATATTTAGAACTAAAATTTGATTTTAAAAAGCTTAATTTTCCATTTACTATAAATTTTACTATTGCTTTTACTGGGATAAATGAGTTATAAAGTAATGTAAAATGTCTTAAAAGACAATGTATCTCCTTAAGCTACGTGTATATAAATTATACACTAAAGTACAATTTTGAGATAAGAGTTTAGGGAATACCTTAATTCTTATTTTAGTATCCAGTTTTAACATTTCTCACAGGTTGTAAAAGGATAAGCCTTTTGATTTTTATATTCTTTCCTGAGCTTTACTGTTACTATTTTTATGAGTTTAGTTAAAACATCTTTATTTGTATATAATAAAGAAAGTTCTGGCAATAGCAATGCATTGCTGGAAAAGTGAGACATTTCAAAACCAGCTATTTTTTTAAAATTATAATTATACACCTGATTTCTGTGATTCAATGTTTGTCAGACATTTCTTCTGCCTGAATCATGAAGACTAATCCTAGGGAGGGACTAAAGATCCCTTGGACTAAATATATCCTATGGATTGTTAGTATTAGCAGGAAGCTTGTAGGAATGATCCACCAAGGATGGTGGTTTGCTACAGATCTTGTAATTTTGAATTTTAAAAGAAATTAAGATATTATGGTTTGAATTAAATTTGGAATAGGGTTTAGAATTTGACTGAGGACAAATCTAGTTTAGATTGTTAGGAGGCATAGTCTTCGCAAGTCATATCCTGATTATGGAAAAGCTAAAAGATGAGTTGTATTTGCAACTGCAAATTTGTCGCTATTGAAAGTGGTGACATGTCTTTTGAAATCATCTATTAGAGTCAGGATACTTGCTTGGAATGTGGCTGAAACCAGATTTTGCAATTGAATGCCTGGATTTTGCAATTGGGCACTAGTTTTCCCCTGATAGTAGGACCAAAATTGTTGACATAAGTGTAGATAATTTCTAGAGATGCATTGTAAGTGGTACCAAACAAAGTCCAGTAAAATAAATAAATAAAATCACATTAATTGTAATTCTATAATATAACTGCTAAGCATGTGCTTTTTAGTCTTTATCCCTCCTTCCTTCTCTGATTTTCTCTGATGATCACAATGATGTTTCCTTTTATCTTTTATCTCTTTTTTACCTTGGGAAGTGTTATCCCCTTTGTATTAGTTTTATGTCATAGTCATATCTAGGCTGCTGCCAGATGGACTTTGACAAAGGTCTGCTAAAGTCTTTTGGGTCTTTCATGTATGTGAAAGTGACTTGAATAGATCCAGTTGTGAAATTGGTATTATGCTTTGTAAGCGTGTTGTGAGTTTGGTGTGTAAGCATTGCCCCAATATTAGAGATGAGAAAACAATTTCATTCTTGACCACAGCAAATTCCTAATAGTTACGTATGAATTGTATTGTGTGGACTCCAGTGGTACAGTTTCCTAGTTCAACAGTGATGGAGCAGTCCCTTTTAACTATGAAGTGATGTCTGCCACTCTATTTGTCCTCAGCTGAACTCATTGTACAGGCCTCTTGTATAATGAAGTCTAAATTACAAAAAACTGAAGACGTAGTATAAGTGCTTTACCGTACAAATTTAAAATTGATGATGACACTACCCACACTCAACAGTTTTTAAATATAATGTGCGTGCATTATACAGAGCTGGTAGTTTATTTTAAGGTAAGATTAGTTCTTTTATGGACTTTCCTGTTACATTGATTTTGATTCATGCAGAGACACTGCTTCAGTAGACTAATGTTTAAAGGTGATTTAAAATTCATGCTTATTTTAGGGACTGTATACTCCTACAGATGCAACCATAATATTGCTCTCTTGGCAGATATTTGAAGACATCTTTCATGTCTATAGATTTCAAGCATTTGCCACATTTTAACTTCACGCACAGTATGTTATCTCATTGCGTTTCTCAGTGAATAGACTTTAAATAAGAAAGCGAATTTCAAATGTAAAATGATAAAAAGAAACTATACTTTCAGATATTATTTCCTTTTTTTTTTTTTTGAATTTTAATAATGCTTTATGAATCCAGCTACTTAGATAACGTTATTTCACCATAAGAACACTGTGGAGCACCTCTTCAATGTGGACATAATATAAATTCAAACAGGATGTTCTTTAATGTTGTCTTTTCAGGTGAACCATTGGATGATTCTATTTCATAAGCCACTAACTAATGCGTACTCCACCTTTTCTTTCTGCAGCCAGAAGGTAGCTTCTTAACACACTGAACTTCAGCATTCTTGGTATTGTTCCTATCTAACATAACTTGGTGACGTTAGCTTTGTGAGTAATATCTTTGTGCTGTAAAAGTTGAGGAGTACTAGAGGAAGAAGAGAATGTGACTGAGTGAGTGTGGGGAAAAGAATGTGCTCAGAAACAGCACATGTGTGAAGCCAGTCTGAGTGTACATGTATAGGGTTGTGCCAGGGAATGGATGAGTCTTCCTGGGTATTCAGAAGGGGCAGTAAATATTTGTTAAGGGCAGAGAGAGGCACAGTTGAATGCTATGACATAGGGGTAACTACCATTTGTGTGAATGAATGTCACTGTGTACAAGCACAAAAGTAAATTAAAAACTAAATATGGTACTAGCAAAGAGCAGATCCTCACTGATGTGCTAAGAATGAGAGAGGACTGCATCTGTTAAAGAAAAGCCTCATCCAAGGGTCAGAATCATAGCAAAGAGTACAATGAAGGCAATGTGTGCTGAGATAGATATTTAAGCCTCCGAAAATTAAAATGAGGCTCAACGGCTGGACAGAAGGGAAGAGTGGAGAACAGAACAGATATGCAGCAGCGTCTGCAAGCAAGGAAGGAGTCCCAGGGGGCAGGTCATTTGTTGTGGCCCAATTCCTGTTGAAGTTTGGAATTTTATTTCTTAAAAGGAATAAAAAAAATGCTACTTAAATATGTAAAAATTTTGGAACTGAAAGACGATGTAGAGAATATACACTGAGTCATCTTGCTATCAAAAAATTGTGTTTCCCAGTTTCCTTTCTGCTTTTCCTTCCTTGCCTTTATGCCTGCTTATTTCTACAGCGATAAGGTTTTCCTGGCAGTAAGGAAGTTACGTGAGGCATAACGATTGCTAGTGGAAGGACAGTTAGGTCTGTTTTGCTGTGTGGTCTGTTCAAAGACTCCTTCAACTTTTATCATAGTTGTAATCCAACGACTGTAACAACAACAATACAACTTTTCATTTTCATAATTGAAAACCTGGAGAATTAGGCCCATGGTGGTTTTCTCACATTTTGTACTGGTTTATATTAGCCAAATTGTTTCCATACCTGTATTTCAGAAGAGCTTTTACTTAAAAAAGTAAATGTGGATGTCTTATAAAATCTCAAGCAAAATTAAATTTTACATTCCCAACATTCTCACATCCATCTCTGCTAATACATTTTCCTGTATGGGGATAGACAAAGAAGCTTGGAATAATTAAAATAAAGTCTGAGAATTCAGTGTAAAAATAGTTAATGCCCTGTAATTAAAAGAAAATTCTCCCATGGGCAGACAGTTCTCAAATTTGTCATATCAGGACTTCTTATGACATCCTTTGAAGGATTTTTTTCTTTACAAGTGCTCCTGGAAACAACAGGATCACTGGCCTGTATAGTAGCATTATTTCTATTACTTTAATGGTAATCTTGTGCAGACATGGGCATCAAAATGACCTAAGTAGAAAATTTAGGTAGTTACTTAAGTGCCTCATCAAGAGTCACAGAAGTAGGGTCATATTAGCCATGATACTGATTTTACTGGCAAGGAATGTTTTCAGACTGAAATAGTTGCAAGTTAACGTGCTTTTGGGTTTGTCTTTGTGTTTGTTTTTTTTTTTTAACTTTTGCTCCTCAGCATTTTTCTAGAACAAAATGTTAGTCATTTGAGAACATGTAGGCTGTGAGTCCTAGGCTGATTTGAAAGTAAGGTGAAGTAGAACTATAGAAAGAATTTCTGAAAACTAAAGTAACAAGAGTGAGTATCAAGAAAAAGAATGGAACACGTATGAAGAAAGGGGAAGGCAGATATGAATGGCACAAAAAAAGAACAAAGATGCTTTTATGGTACATGCTAGCTGCAGGTAGCAGAAATGCTGTTTCCTTTGCTTATGTGAATTAAGCTTTTGGTCTTTGCATCAGTGAAAGGACTTTGCTGCTGCTGCTGCCTGCCATCTTTTTGGGAATCTTGTTGCATATGGTATTTCTGATATTTCCTCTGTAACAGAGAGCCAACATTTTGTTCCCAAAACGTGATGACTGAAGAGGAGAACACCTCTGAAAATGTGCTTAGCTTTGATTTTTTTATAGACTGGGGTTTTTGTTACACAGAAGTAATTGGTAGAGTTGCACTAAGAAAAAATAAATATCTTCAGAAGGGAAAAACTTTGTTCCATTCATCATATATAGACAGGTTTAAAATCACATTATCTTCAGGAGGAACACAAACCATTCTGTTATTTAGATGACAGTTCCATCAGCAGATAGATTAAACAACATGAATTGTCATTATTTATTTGTGAGAAAGGAATACTTGCTTACCTGCAGGCTGGATGTGTCAGTTTATATGTCTAAGAATATCAATATTTTGGTAAAAATTTTTTAATAGATAAAGAAAATAAAGCAGGTATTTTTCAGTATTGTCTTATCAGAAAATTGTTAGTAACAATTCTGATTTGCTTACACTATACCAATTAATGTAAGCCGGTAGACCTAGCCATTCTTGTGTTCTGGAATTTTTGTACTAAAAGCAAGTCTTTCAAGGCTCAACACTCAGCTTACAATAACCTCCCACAGATCAAACCATGTAATTCAAGTGCAACTCCTGGAGTATCATTTTTCGTATTTTTTTCCATAATTAGTTTGCAGAGTGAAAGCCTCTTCTGGGGCGGGGGAGGTTTGGTGTCACTTGTATCTTCCAATCATCAGATAAAGGCTATTCTAGACTCAGATTTAAAAATGTCAAAATACCACTTAAACACTAGCAGTCCTGCCTTGGAGTAGAGGGCTGGACCAGATGACATTTTAAGTCCTACTTTTTCAAGTCCTTGTTCTAGAAAGAAAAAAAAAATCCTGATTTTTTTTCTCCTGTGGGAGCAGCGTAGTCTGGCTAGTAGCTATGTCTCCTTGATGGAGAGGAGATAAACTGTCAGTCAGCTGTCACTGCTGAAGGTCTGTGATGACACTGTGGCATGCGAATATTAGTTGGTGTCTGTGGTGGTATGTCCATGAACCATTTGAGCATTAAAAGTAATGTAAATACTGGCTATCATTTTGCACATTTCTCTCTTTTTCCATAGCAAGAAAAAATTGCCCCTAATCAGGGTTTCTTAAGTTAAAACCTGTTTTTGAATGTGTTTCTGCTAATGTGCTGGAGAAAAGACTCAGCATGAGCTACCATTCTCAATTTCCTTTGACATTCATAATTTCTAACACATAACACAGTTGTTTGGTTTTGTTTTGTTTTTTTTTTTTTTTTTTTTTTTTATTAATTTTAANGTCAAATCTTTGTAATGCCAACAAGGATGTCCCATTGCCAGGCCAAAAAAAAAATAATAAAAAAAAAAATCCCTGTAGGCAGTAAATGGAATTGATTTTTTTGAAAAACTCTTTTTACTCTTAAAGTAACTTGAGTAGCATGCAGGGTTTCAGAACAAGATGTGGTATGTGTTTATTTTGGCAATAGCTGCCATATTTTTCTTTCTTCCTTCAGACATGTTCTCTCATAAGGGGGGTAGAATGCTAACAGAACATAACTTTATAGAGAGTCACCTTAAATGCATTCCATTGTGGTATTATAAACTGATTCAATCAAACTGCTCAACAGCCAGGATAACTATACCTAAATATAGTTTGCATGTAAAAAAAGCTGTTAGACATAACACAATTGCACAGCCTTCTAGCTAGTTTTCAAATATGTGTGAAAGAAAGAGGTGACTAGGAATTTCCTTAATATTAGATTATGCTGTTGGAGATTCTGAAAGAGTTATGATAATATAGTGGTAGCTAGCCACTGCTGTCACTTGCTATTAAAAGGCATACATAATTATATGCTTCCTGATGTATCTTTGTGCTGACTACGTGGTTATCTCCTTGCAAAACAGACATGAATCATGCACAAGACACATATGTATTTTCCTCCCTTTCTTCTGAAAAGGTATCGAGGCAGAAACAGTGTAGTACAAAAGCTTCTTACTACTGTTGGAGAGCAAAGACAGTAAAACTGAGACTGACAAATGCACTTAGGAGCCTGATTCCCATTGAAATCAATATGAATTGGATGATTAACGGTGCTTGCAAGTCTGGGTCTGGCTTCTGGCTAGGCTGCAGAACACTTACTGGAAGGAACCATGGAGGGGATAGGATCAAACAGCATGTTTTGGGTTCTACTTCCTTTCTCATGTTGGCCCTACCCATTGTTTGAATGCTGCTACTCAGCCCTCAGGCCACCATCAGTGATGAGTTTGCTGACAGTGTCTTCTTTATGACAGTGAAGTTGAACTTTCCATTGACAGTAACCCACAACAAAGACTCCTTAGTTTCTGTGCGTCATCTATCTTTATTTTGATTCTGTATCAGCCACAGATGTCAGTGCATGGTGCATATTGCTTCTTACTTTTTAACTTAAACGGATAGTCCTTTCTGCAACCAGTAGCATACATTTTTATTTAAGAAAGGTGCTTGTTTTTTCATTTGTTTTATGTTTGTGTGAAATTAGACCTAAATGTGTCCATCTGCCCTATTAAAAGAGGGGAAAAGATTTTAATCCTGAATTTATGTGGTGGCATGTTTCATAGCTACCACTGTTGCAAAAGTGAGGTGACAGACAGTGACTCTGGGTTTTCTATTCTGATATGTGTCCCTTCTTCTGGGTGCCCATAGTTCACATATTCTGAAATGCAATGTGAAACATGCTCAGCATTTATATCTACTGTCACTACATTGTGCAAACACAGCCATCAATGTCTTCTGAGCTGCAGTCTGCCTTGAAGTGCTTCTTGTGGAGCTGCCCACACAAGAGATTCTGCAGATGCAAGTTGTAGCAAAAGCCCCCAGCCTTTGCCTTCAGTCCTGAAGTGGAAACTGAAGATAGAATTTGCTTATTGGCAGACAAAAAACCAAAACCCTTGAGAACAGCCTGAATATATTTAAAACAAATTTTTATTATAGCAGACGTGAATGTATGAAAGGTGATATGGAGGCAGTAATTCTTCCAACAGTGTCATTCTGCTTGGAGTGTGTACTCAGGGTTAGTTGATAGGGAGGTGACTGTTCTATTTTGTAGCTTCTTCCCTCTCTCTCTGCAATGTGGCCTCTTGCTTATTGCTTACAAAAGCATCAGAGCTGAAATCGAGTAGAGGATAAAAATCCCAGAAAATCTAAGACATTTTTGAGTCTTTAACATTTTGTTACTCTTGGTTCTTTCCTGGATGCTTGGATCACCAAAGTATTTTTTTCAAAACAATTTGTTAGTAGGGCTTCATGTCTGTGTAATATGTTATAGTTTACCCTGTCTATATACCTGTACTGCAAAGTAGAATTATATGTTGCTATAGTGTGATATATTCCTTTCAGAAAAAGTAAAAAGGGAAAATTATTAATCTTGTCAGGCTAGTAGGAGTTTCTCGGAGCTTAGCTACCTCTCCTTACCTTTTAGTATAATTTGAGTTCAGAAGAGCATTAAGTTAGGCAATCAAAATGTTGTATAGTGAATGTCTAGCTTCTCTTCATTTTGAAATAGCAGTCTTCAGGATGTCTTGGAAGTTTGGCAGTTTGCGCTGAGATAGATATAATTCCCAGGATGCTTCTCAGCTTTTTCATGTCACTTACTGCTTTCCAGTTGTGATTCATAGTTTCTAATAAAACTGAGCCTACTCACAAAACTTTAGTGTCTCAAAATAGTTGAGAAGGCAAATTGCCAATTTCGGTGTCTGTATGAGTTCAGAACACTAATGCCAACTGCCTCTGACTGTATCTACATTACAGTTAGAAGTGTGAGAGCAACACTCGCAGACTGATCTAGCTAGCCCAGGTAATAACACTGAAGTTACTAGCATTGGATTTAGCTTCTGCTGTGCAAATCTGGGCAGTATCCTGATACTGTGTGGTGGCTGAAGCCTCTGCAGTGCTACCTGCTTATAGCTATTGAGTTTTGGTGTAAGTCAACTTCAGTCTTACCTTTGACTGCAGTTTACAAGCAGCCTTAAACTCATTCTGAAGAAAGAGGGCATTCTAATAGTAATAAAAAGCATAAATTTGAAGAAACAAAACAGTCGAGATGAAAGTGGTGATATATCTTATGACTATTTGCTTCATCTTACAACTGCTTTCTTGACAGAGAAGTGTTAATGTTGCAGCATCAGCAGACAGACTGCATCTGTCTGGCTTTTGGACTGAGCTTGACAAGGAAGCTGTGTTTATGTGCAGTTCATACAGACCATCCAACTGTTTTCTTTGTCTTTTTCTTCTCCAGACTTAACTAGTTTCAGTGCACTTTGTGTCACCTATTATTATTGTCATTATTGCACTTATTAATGTCCTTAAATGCCACATATACGAATCAGGCTCCAGGAGCTCATGAGATCTGGGAAAAATTCAGATACACATGACTTTTGTTTGCTTCCCAAGTTTTGACTCATTGGAGGTTCACATTTTTAAACTTTTCTTTGCAAGAATGAACTTCATTATAAATCCCATTTCAAAAAGCCAATGCCCTCATGCTTCCAAGAACAATGTAAGAATCTGTGTGTGAATCCCCTCAGCTGAGTAGTGTCTTACTTCCTCCCTTAGTATGCCAGATTCTGGACAGCTATGGAAAACGTAAGGGATGCCACCTTCTGCTTTGGTAGTGCTTTTCCGTAAAAACATGTGTTTTAATCTGGTCTTGGTGTGTCACTTGTGCTGTAAGCCTCTCTGTTGGGTTGATCAGCAGACAAAGCACAGGCCCTGATACCTTGTGAACAGTGGGCATGAAATGGGCCCTTGAAATGCTCAGCTAAACCAAGAGCTTGGCACACAGTGGGGTAGAACGTCTGGCACTTGCCTAATATCACTGGTGAGAGTTAGAGCACCAATGACTTTCAGGTGCCAGAGCTTTGAAAGCAGATTTGTGTTTATAAATACAAATGTTACTCAGAGCAGAGCCAGTTGGTATGAGGTTAACATGTTACTGTGCCTCAACAGGTCTCTATGCTCTGTCCTCTTAGTACGTGGCAGACACAAGTACTTGGAGTGAGAGAACTCCCCAGTGAAGGGAGCTGAGCTGCTGTGAGTAACATTGCTTTTTTTTTTTTTTTATATTGACTTACACAGCCAATTACTGTAGATCACCTGAGGTGTGGTACTCGTTTAGCTTCCAGCATTTCATTTGAACCTTTAAGCCTTTAGACTCCTGAAAATCTCTGTGGATGTGGCACTAATGATGTGGAAACAAGGTATCTGAAAGTGCTTTTACGTACCAGTTGACCAGGGAAGACACTTAAGCCTATATTTGAATGCGAGAGGAGCAGCTGCCGGGGCATTTTTCCACACTGCTTTGGAGCTTACACTTTCCCCAATACCAAAATAGTTCTGGGACATGCTGCAGTGGCCCACTTGTTCTTAGCAGTAAGGGGTTGGGAGGATTCTGGTGGAAGATTGTAAATATATCTTTTCAGCTGCTGGGCTATGTTTATTATCCAGTAAAAGGAAGCTACTGCTTTAGTATATCTTTATAACTGACACTCTAAAAATATATTCTCAACCAAAGGGTAAGTATCTCTTTCTTTAGAGTGACTGTATTCATATGAGCTAGAATCATACAAGAGAAAGGAGACAAATCCATTTTGCTGAGAATTAGAAGAATGCATAGCAGTGTATATATGTTGAGATAATGAGGATAACATTTGCTAATAAACTGAGGGTAAGTTCTCAGTGAACTGATTTTTACTCTATAATTTTAGCTACTGTAAGTCTACCTATTTTACTTCCCTCTGATGAACATACACAATTCACTCTAAGTAGCAAAATATTTGAGGGTGGAGTTGTGGTTACAAAAGTCAGGAAATGGGAATTATTTTTTCAGCTTTTTTTACTTCTGTAGACTTTATTACCTTCAAACAAAAAATATCACCTTTCACCACTCTTCACATCATATATTTGTTCCAAGAAAAGAAATTTGCTCCAAGGTAGGAGGAATGATAGTTATAGAGATTTGAAAATAGGCTTTCTCATATTAATGGCTGTAATGACATGATAAACGTCATGACAGAAACAAAGTCTTATTGAAAACAGTGCAACTGCAAAAAGACATAAGAGCACAAACTGCCAGTGGATTGCTCAGTGTAAGAAAGAAATTTCTCCCACTTTGTGTTATAACTTTTACCTCACTTTCCTTCAAAATTTTAGGGAGGGTTGGCAGAAAAATGTAGTATTACAAGGCTGTCCTAACTCTGTATAGAAGATGATGAGCTTATATCTCATGAACAAATATATCCCAAGCTTCGAGATGCCATGAGATCATATTTCATTTACATCATAAGTTAAAAGTGGTCTCTATATTAGCTTTTCCCCTCCTTCCATCTCCTTCTACCTTCCAGAGTTGTTCTAAATAGATTACATCTCTTCAGAGTTATATTTGCTTTGCTAGTAGCTATTTTTGGATTATCAAATGGCCTGCTCTACTACTGAAACTCTGCCTCAGTGTCTTCTCTAATTTAGGAATTTACTTAGATTGTAAATTTCAAAGGCCTGAAGTCCCATTTTCATAAGTGACTGATGAGCCTAATTCACTTTTGCTAATCTTGAAAATTTTAACCCAGACCTTACTTCTTCTTTTTAGAGAGAACTAGGTTCACACAGAGAACAAGTCTGAAAAATTTTCTCATAGGCATGATTTAAAATGCAGGTTTCCCCTTTGTTTAAAAGAAGCCAAACTCAGTTACTCTCTGCAGAGTAGCTTGGTATGCGCTGGACTGTATGGAATTAGATCCTGTCATGGCTAAGATCTTTCTTTGTCTCAAAGCATCTTACAGGGGCTGCTGAAGATTTCCTGAGAAAAGCAGTCTGCTGTCTCAGAGAATGTGCATGGGTGGCTATACAACTCTAATCAAAGAACTTAAATTTATCCTTGCCTGAAAGCAAGATCTTAATGAAATGGCTGCAGCCAGCATGACATAGCCCGATGATTGTGATGAAGATGCAGAAAGGAGCCTCACATCTGTTAGTCACACTAGCATGGACTGTAGGCACTGTGCAAGTAAGCACCTAAGTCTTCTATTTTATTAATTTCTGCAATTTAGGTTGGCAAGATTAATAAAAGATCCGTTACCTACAAAGAGTGAGGAAATTATTTACAATAGGCAATACAGAGAGGAAGGCATTAATATAGTTTTTTAGGAATAACTTTTACCATTCTGCTGTTCCATGTTCAGGAAGGATGAATTAAAACTAGAGCAAGTGCAGGGAAAGGCTGTGAGGTTGATCACAGAAGTGGATGGCATATTAGAAGAGCCCATAAAAGCTAAATAAACTCACATCTCTATAAATATGTGGGAGGAGAAAATACAGTTAGACTGAAAGTCATTGTGGGGATGAGAACATAGAGGTGTGAACTAAGCTAAAATAAATTACAGTAAGGTTTTTAAAACCACATGACCTTTGTGTATGTGAGAATCAAAGTCTTAACCTTGACATTGAATGGATTCTTTTCTGTCTTGTTCCTCTGTGGCTTTTATAAGAAGATATGGTAACAAAAATGTTAACAAAATCTCAGTTTTAGAATTCACAGAATAGTTGAGGTTGGAAGGAACCTCTGGGGATCCTGTAGTTCAATTCCTGCTTGAGCAGGGTCAGCTATGGCAAGTTGCTTAGGGCTGTGTCCAGCTGAACTTTGAATATGTCCAAGGATGGAGTCTCTACAACCTCCTGTGACAACCTGGTCCATGGTTTGATCACCCACACAAAGTAAAAGAAAGGGTTTTATGTTCAGATGGAATTTTTTTGTGTTTTAATGTGTGCCCATTGCCTCTTACTTTGTCACTGGGTACTACTGGAAAGAGCCTGGTTCCCTCCTATTTCCTATTTTGATTTTATTAAGGTCCTAATGGGAAACCTACTTCCTGCAGCCAAAATGAAAGTTATAGGTTTACTTCTAATTTAATATTCTAGTCATCAATAACTTTCAAGTGATAAATTTTGTATGTTTGTATTATGTACCTTGGGAACGCTATTTTTAAATTGGTCTGATTTAATTCTGCTGTACTGAGAAATTTTGTTAATTCTTTAGTTAGTACCACCTGTTTTAGCTAGCCCTTAGCTGTTCTAGCTAGCCTCTAGCTACACCTGGCTGAAGCAGAGTTTTAGCATTTATTCTAAAATCTGACCATGTGTCCTAGAAATAGGGGTTAGAGTGATGATTTTCAGAGCTGGCCTGTTGGTGGGGGATACGTAAAACCATGAACAGCAGGTATTGCAGAAACAATTTGAGTGTAACACTTATCTGATTATGTCTTTCAGAATATTGAGATTTAAAAAGCCTATAGACCAGATTCTCACTGGTGTAGAATATCAGAAATACCTTCTCACAACAGCGTTAAAGTAGGAAAAATAAGTAAGTGAGAAGAATATTCATTTTTATTGCTCTAAGCAACATAGACCTTGAATAGCCACATTTTTTTCAACCAGAGCCACGCCAAAGCTCAAGGATTTGAAGAGTCATAGGGCTGGCCTATGTTGTTTTTACTTTAATAGTATTTTGTCTGCTCCTCATGACTGTGTGGTAACTGCTTTTTACAGGAAAATTATTTCAGTGAGAGTGGAAATATTACTGAGTGTGTGTGCATGTCTAACAGTTCCTTAATAGCTGGATGTCTTAACTCATGTCAGGATAAGTCAATCCTATAACCATGAAAATCAAAAGCAAAATTCTCTCTAACCTGCAGGATGGAGTGATTGAAGAGGATTTCTGAAAGACTAGAAAATAAACATGATTCAATTTACATTTTAAGTATAATGTTTCCATAAACATATATACTAATTGCCTTGGGCCTTCACAAGTGTTTGATTAAAAATATGTACAAACAGATATTGAATCACAGGAATATAGAACTTAGTTCAGAATTCTAGTTTGTTACAACTTGAAACTTGGAGAGAAACTGAAAGTCTATTTTCTCCTGCTGAATCCTCTCAAAGAACTAAGACCTGCAGAAGACAAATTGTATTTGGTAAATTTCCTTATGAAGTTTGATCTACCCTTTTAAAAACAGAATAAATTTTCTAGGAATTATGACTACAGAGGATATAGTTACCTTCAGAAATTTAATATGTGTAAATGGCAGTTTGGTGATGGACACTCATGTTTCCTCACCAGTTATTGAATGTCTTCAATGCAATCCTGAGGTCCACCCTAGTTTTTGACAAGCTTTCTGCCCTAAGAAATCCATCTTATTTTTAGCCTCAGCTTATGCTCTGTGGAAATACATTCTTTTAGATTTTCTCCCAAAATGAGTAGAATTTCTTTTGCCACATTATGAATATGGATTCCTGAAACATCTTGCTGCCTTAGAGATGGCAGACTGTAGTTTCTCCAAGTCAGCAGTTGTTTTCACATATCTTTTTTTCTCCTAATGTCTTGATCAATTTGATTTAGTTCCTGGTGGGATCTAAACTGGAGCAGATTTGGGAAGGTGAGGGCCTTCCTGGGTTTTGAATCCTGACCAGAGAAATCTATGTGGAATTTATTGCAGTGGGAATCATTAACTGTAATTCAGGTGTATGGAGCCACTTTGCTATTGAATATGTCTGTCTGGTATCAGTTTTGTAGGATACCAGTGATTTTCATTAATCTATATTAATACTAATTGTAAATGCTATGTAGTGTTTATCACAGAGACCAACTGATTAATTTTGATCATGTGGCTTGCAAGGTCAACTTTTCTGTGACATTGTTACAATGTCTCTGCTGGACGTGATGGAACTTTTTACATTTTTCTTGCACCCCAGTATAGGCATAAGAAATGGGATCTATAATTGTGTAGCATCTTATTTCTTCCTGAGTACAAATTCCATTGCTACTGTAAGGCAGGCATTGGCTCTTCTGTTATTTTAACAGAGCCCATCTTTCAGTCTATATATATCATCACAGTATTTGACTGCTGCCATGTAGTCTTTTGGGTAGTCTGTTTAATCATCTGTCCTGTACTTCATCTCTCTTATCCTCTGCTGATGGAGTGAAGATGATCTGTTAGAGTGTTACCTTTGATTGAAAGTTTGCTTTGTTAGTTTGTTTTGCTGTAGGTGTCTTGCTATAAATGTGTTAAAAAAGATGTGGTCAAAATTGTTACAGGTCCTTCAATGTACTGTAGTTTCTGCAGAAAGGATTCCAAGGATAACTGTAACTTCCTTTTACTAAGTTATTGGTTTGACAGTATTTATGTCTTCTCTCCCATACCTTTTCGTTAATAAAATCCTTCTTGAGAAACTAACAAATTTAAATACTTTCCAATATTTATCTTTTCTCTTGAATATAGAAGCTCAAGACACAAAACATTTCTGGTAAGTTTAATGTTGAACATTAAATGTTCTGGGAAAATGGCAAGTCAGATGCCTCATCTGAATATGTGTTATGGTTCAGCACCAGATTATGCTTAGTCTATTTCTTTTTTTTTTTTTTTTTGGACAGACTTTCAAACCGCTATAAAAAGTTGAATCAGAATAAGTGTGTTCCCACAAAGTTCCTTATTCACTGGATTGGTAAACAGCAATAAAAACATATTTTCAGAGAACTTTCAAATAACCTGAATCACCACCTAGTTTTCCAGCAAGGTAGTTTTATTGTTGGGACTGAAAAGTCAAAATCCTAATGTGAATCAGAAGCAATGACTTACCATTTTTGTTAGGTCATTATATCTGTTGTTTTGATTTGTACTAATGCACAGCCTGTAGAGCTTCTTCAGGAGAGTGTCTGCTGGGTTTACATGCTGGAGCAGTAAGCCTGTAATAAATGTAGCAGCATATGAAATCTCACAGACTTCTCAAGTAAGTCCACGTATATGGAGCATCTCATTAGGGAGTTCCAGATATTTTCAGCCTTGTATTTACAAGGTTCAGTACAGATGATGGTGTAAATTGACATGTTGACTAGTACTGACTAGTGACTGAAAACACTTATGAAGAGAACTAGTGTCACCTTGTTGTTTGGAAAATGTTAATCCATCCATTTAATACTGGAATCTGACAGAGAGTCTGAAAGAGAGTGGAAATCCATGGCCTTTTCTGCATGAGATCTAGCTGGCAGTCCGTTGGCATAGTGCAGATACCAAGTTGTTTTGGCAGAATGCGTTCACATTTGGTTGCTTTGGTTGGCAATATATTGCATCATGACTTCAGATTGTATTGGCAAAATACATTCAACATGTAAGAGGATCTTGGTAGCTGTGCCTGTAGTGCTGTTCCGTACTTGTCTTGAAGCCAAATGTGCTATTTATTCTACACTTGTTAGGGGGTTGTTATTGCTGAATCTGGGAGCATATGAAAACAGCCAATTCTCCAGCAGGAAAAACATTGGGTAATGTTGGAATTTTCAAGGTCATTCAAGAGCAGTCTCACTGCTTTGTGGATAAGGCTGTATGCCTGGCTAGTTCTGTTGTCTGTGCAGATAAGATGGTTCCTTTTTTTTTAAGATAGTTGTGTCATCACTTGCTGTGAAGGGTGATGAGGTGTGTGGGCAGTCTGAAATGTCTATGTGTAGACCCAACTATACTAACATGCCATTATTTGGCATACAACTAGGTAAGACTCCTTCTGAATATTGAATATCCTTCAAGAACTGTGTAACTCTGCATTAAAGCCACAGAAATTGCTCCTCAAGGCTGTATTTAGAATTCTTTGCATTTTTGCATTCCCTTCATAGAATCACAAAGTTATTTAGGTTGGAGGGGACCTCTGGAAGGTTGTCCGCTTGCACAGGGCAGGTTCAAAAGGTTCAGGTTGCTCAGATCCTTATCCAGTTTGGTGTTCTCCAAGTCTTCTCTTATAAAGAGACACTTCTTTCATTCTCTCTATGTACATCATGTACTTCATCTCCCAGCCAACTTGGTAGGTAGCTTTCCTCTGAACTCCCTTCAGCACATCAATTTCTTTCTTGTGATGAGGAGCTGCAAACTAAACATGGTACTCAAAGCTATCTATAAAATGGTGAAGCTGTACTGACACATGGAGTGGTTTTGTCCATTGTAGGATGGACAAGGCTTTGTTCTATAAGCAGAACCAGGATGCCCCAGAATGAGTGAACACCGAAGAATAACATTGTCTAATGAGAAGCCTGATTTTCTACTGCTGAAATGGTTCTGATGGTGAATGCCACATGTTGTATACCACATAACTTATGCAAATATTATGTCCTTTGTGGACCGATTCAGATGGATAAATAAGGTGTTTGTACTGCCTGTTGAAGTCAGAGATATGCCAGTTCCATCTGCCATGTGTATCAGTTGTTTGAGGGAGCATAAAAGAGGGCATTGTCATGGAATGCACTATCCAGACAGTGATTGTTTTTGTTATCACACATGCAGAAATTATTTTAGCAATTGATTTTGGGGAATTTGCATCAAATAAGGAATAACATAAAGCTGTGTTTTCAGAAATCAGACCATTATCAAGCTTAGCTTACCATATAGGCAGTGCTTGCCTTGACATCTATAGCTGCTACTGAGTAGGAGGATTCATAGCAAATCTCCTCCATCGATGTTCAATACTGCTGTACAATGGAATGAGGAAGATGATGTAGGTCTTCAATTAAAGATTATTTTTCTTTCTGTGTTGTAGATTCTAGGTTGCCAGCATTTTGATTTTCTGATCAAGTGTACAGCTTAGTATCCTTTTTTTCCGCTTTCAAATTTGTAGCATATATTCTTGCAGTTTTCAGTCTTTCCATTTTTATTGTAAGACTCTGCAATGGAAGGGATTTTATGGTCCCAATATAGGAAAAAAAGAGCTTCTCTGACCTATTTCTTTCCTATTTGCCATGGAGAGTATTCTGTATGGTAAGGGGTACCCTTCAGATCTATACAGGCCATAGAGTAGGATCTGACAGTTTAGAAATCCTGGAACAGCCTTGAATATCTGTCATTCCGTTGTCCCTAGTGGAGGCACTCTGCCTAATAGTCTGGAAGTGATGGAAACTGTAACCAGCTATAACAAAAAGTTTCTGAGAGGAGTGTATGTCTGCCTCAGGCTTACTGGGTGGGATTCATCTGACTAAACACAGACAGTTCTTCATCTGGACTTCATTTATTGTGTGTGGAGGGAAAGAGGCCTTGTTTTTTTCATTTTGAAGCACAAGTTTTCTCATCCCAATGCCACTGTCTAAAATAAACCAGATGAATCACTTGTTAAATGCCTTTTTCTCCATTGATTTAAAAAGAAGCCTGAGATGACTCTTTCAGCTCTAAAAACTTGTGCCATAGCTGACTAAAGCTGGTTGTAATAGGTTTCTTTTTATTGTAATAACAGCAGGCCAAGAGAGAACTTCGGTTTCTTGGGGAAACAATTTGAACTTTCCCAGTTTTTTGCTCCTGTTCTCAGGGGGATTAGAAGCAAAGCTGGAATGCACACAGACTTCTGCTGGCTGTTTTTTTCCTGGTTAAGAGTTCTTTGTTGTCTAATGATTGTTCCGGAATAAAGGGTCAAACTCATCCATGCCTAGAGTTTTCAGTGTTTCAACCTGTCTTCCTGCATAAAGTTTTTTGAGATTATTATGGGAGTAGTCTTCATGCTGTCAGATACACAGTGGGTACTTTTTGAGAAGATGCAACTGGCTGGTCATCTTGTTTCCAGGATTTGAACAGTCGCACTGTGCCTAGTTAGTTTCTGAAGCAATGAATTTCACTTCTTGAGGACAACTTTTGTGTTTTCTTCTATTTCCTTTGGGTGGTTGGGCTCAAGGAGTTGTGGTCAACAGCTCAATGTCCAAGTGGAGGCCAGTGGCATTCCCCAGGGGTCGTTATTGTGACTGGTGCTGTTTAACATCTTTGTCAGTGACATGGACAGTGGAATTGAGTGCACCCTCAGCAAGCTCACCAGTGACACTGAGCTGTGTGATGCAGCCAACAAGCTGGAGGGAAGGGATGCCATCCAGAGGATACCTGGACAGGCATGAGAGGTGGGTCCATGTAAACCTCATGAAATTCAGCAAGGCCAAGGGTAAGGTCTTGCACCTGGCTCAGGGTGATCTTAAGCACAAATATAGGCAGATGGAGAATTGATTGAGAGCAGTCTTGGGATTTGGGGATAAATTAATTGTTTTGTAATGCTAATATTACCAGTATCTTCTGTCCTACTTCTCTTCCTTTCTACTGTCATTGAAGTCTTCAAATTATAAAACAACTTTAAAGCACCCAATATTTATTTTGAAATTATGTAACTTTGTTGTCTGGTGTTGGATTACTTCAGTGGTTCAGCGAGGGAATTAAACACAGCCACTTTACTCATGACTGAGCCTTATTGCATCTGATTTTTAGGGGCTTTGAATCTGCTCCAGTTGTGAGTGAAAGTCAGTGGGAATTAGGGCTATGGCAGTTGGAGCAAGTTTGACATCTTAATGACCAGATAAGGCCTTTTCTTCCCTGATACCCTACCAAGTTACTGTGACAATAAAGAGAAGTCTCTACAAACAGATTGTATAACAGACTTTTAAGAATTTTGCTATGTGTACCTGGCTATAAACTCTTAGATTTGATCTCCCTTGTATGGAAAGTTAACATCTAATTTCTAGACTGAAATATTAGAACTGTATGTTTAGACATTAAATACCGTGTTTTCACTATATAAGACTTGTCCAAGACTTTGTTCTACCTTTGAGAACCAAGTAAACAGTACAAGTAGCCAAGCTACTGTTAAATCTAAACAGATAATATGGCTTTCTTATAATTTCCTGTCCTCTTTTACTTACTTTTCCTTCTGAGTTGTTTGTGAATTTACTTTTGAAATAGTTCCTCTTAATCTGTCCTTTAAAATGTTTTCAATTTTATTTTTCAATAGCTTGTTTTTCAAATATGGGATGTTAGTATTTCAGCTGAAGAGCTGGTTATCACTTTTTGAGTCAGTTCAAAGACTTGACAAAAAGGGAAAAGGAGCCTCAGAAGTTACACATTTTAATTGATTGTGTATTCACAATTTTGCCATCTTTATTTTCTTTTTCAATGCCCTGTTTGAGCTGAAAAACTAACATATGGATGTTAAGTGTATCAGAAGATTGTGTTTGGAAGCAAGAAATGTAGAGGACTGTGTAACAACGTCAGTATAGCAGAGACCTCTTGTATATGTTTGAACCTAGTGGCCAGCTACCACTTAATGCCTCCATTTCCTGATGCTGAAGGTCTCATTGGCATTTTCCAAGTGACTTATGCAACCAACAGTGCAGGTATATGATGGGAGCTGTAACTGGTAGTAGACAGAAAAGATTAGTAAGTGGAACATCTAGAGGAATAACTCATCTATGTAGCTTTCATTGCCCTGAGAGTGAGTTGATAAGATGGTAAATATCCATCATTAACACTGTTGCCACCCTTGCCTCTCCTAACTTTTGAGTTGCTTTTAGTTTAATTTTTTAGATTGAGGAAATGGAACGGTGAATTTGGTAAGTGAAGTTGACAAGAAGATGACACTGTGCTGATAAATGAAAGTAAGGTCTGTTGGGCTATCTTAACCACAGGTGTTTCTTCTGAACTATGTAGAGACTAAATTTAGAATTTATCCATTTCTGTAGCTATTCACTGTAGTTCATGCCAGGCAGTTTGTATCAGTACATGGATGCCATTTTTAGCAGGAAATTAAGGAATCCACTCGTCTTCCCTGTGTCCTTGTTTTCTCATGACATTACCTTATCTTAATTCTGGCAACCACAAGAAATGGCCATATCTTACTGAAAAGTTGTTTCTGTAGCAATCACATTATGACTCTGTCTTACATAGAAATATTTAAATTAGCCTTATATTAATTAACATCAGTCAAGTAGTCCAATCAGTATAGATTCAGCAGCAAAGAATTCAGCACAGACTAACTTTTTAAATTTGCTTTTCAGGCAGGTTTTGCAGTCTGTGCCAAGTTCTGTAGCTTCAGTGCTATGCTGCTTGCAGACGACCTGTTAAAGTACCTTCATACAATACAGTCATGCCTTGCTGGACATGTAGACATGCTCTATTAGACTGTGTTTCTAAGCTAATGTGTTTCTCTCATGGTCACAATCTTTTACTATAACTCTGAGATACTTAATATAGGTGGCATATTTTGCAGTTTTTTATGTCCAAAATTTTATGGAAGTCCAACTTCCAGTGGCATACATTAGATTAAGACTGAAAGAAGTTTTGAATGTATCAGCAGAGTAATATCACTAACATTAGTGACTGGAAACAACAGGTTGGAATGAAGTTTTGAGGTATGTGTATAGAACTGGTGGCTGCTTCAAAATAAGTAAGCTATTAACTGTAAGTCTGGGCACTCACTGAATTTCTTGCCACTAGCAATGTACTTCATAAAGAGATCTGGGTATTCAATTTTTGGCCTTGGAATAGTAAAACTACATGTGTTCAGAAGGGGAGCAGTAAATGAACAGTATTGAGTCTAACAACCGAAATCTTTATAGCTGCTGAAGTTAGACTAGTAGTCTAACTAACTGACAAGAATGGTCTCATGAATTTGGAAAGTCTCTTGATGCCTTCTACACTTAATCCTGTTTTCTGAACTGCGTGCTGGGAGATAACTGAATGACTTTTTAGAATACCCCCAAGCGCTATTGAGGCTTTCACACTGAACATTTACAGATACAATAAACTAGAAATATCCAGGTGTCATGATAAAGCGTAAGATGCAAAAGCTATCATACACCATGAGTTTATGAGCTGAAACATTTACACATTGCTGTTGCAAAGGAAAGTGGTTACAGCTTAGCTGTTCTTTTTTGGACATAGTAATAATGCACTCATTTTCACAACCTAATTTGGATTCATGAGTTACTTGAATCCAAGTGTTAATGAGTGTAATCCCAGCAACATTTGCTTTAAAAATATTTTCCAACAGAAGGGCTGCGTTACCCTCAAGAGGTGTCATTCCTTAGGCATCTGTTTTATGGTAGGAGGAATTACCCCATTTAAGTTACAGAACTTCTTCCCTTATTACAGAGCCCCTATACAGCTGGTGAGAATTGACACCTAACTTCCATCCAGTTAGATTCTATGGGACAGATGAATCCTACTCACCCCCAAATAGTTAAAGGAATTTTTTTTTTTACAGTAAGAAATTGTAGGTATTAGCCACTGTAGGTATTTCAGTGTCCTCTCGAAAAAGAGAGTAACACTATTGCTTAGGGCAAGATTTTACGAACTATTCAAATATAGGTGTTTTGAATATATCTACAGGAAATAAACAATGGGAAATGTAAGCCTTTACATTAGGTATAATGTGTGGAATATAGATGGAGAGGAGTCCAGTTTTCCATTCCCTGTAAGTTTCACCCAGTTTAAAGGCTGCTCTGTATTCTGTCAGTTAAAGCATTTCCCGAAGGATCTTTTCCAAAGGAAACGGGCCATATTATTGAAGAAATTTATTCTTTGACTTCTACCTGCTTCTGATCCCAATCTAATAGTGTATTTTCATTTGTTGGCCTGCCACCACTTAGGGGCTTCCAAATGGGTGAGAGGAACAATGACCATTATCTCTTCTCTTTGTTTCACTGAGTAACACAAAACCAAACATATGAAGTTAAGTTTTGATCTCACTGAACGCATAGGAAAACTGCCATGGATTTTAGTAGCATTAAGATTTCACCACTAGTATGTTTATGAACTTTCTTTTCATTGCACTTCTGTCCTGCTATGTTGTTGGGGCTTTTTTGAGAACCAGAGGAAGTGGTTACCCTTTTGTTTAAACCAATAAATCTGAATAGTGTTTTGTTGTAACTTGAGTTAAGGCACTTCCTAAGGTTGCAGCTGTAATATGTAATAATACAGTCAAAGAAAGTACCAGCCTATAGTTATTTACTGTACCATGTTTCACACATGTAGCAGTAGTCTAGAGGCAACAGACAGTTGTTCTGACAGGTGATTTGACAACAAATTATTAAAACTGTCATTCTGGCCTTACCAGACCGCAGGACTAATGGAGCAGATACTGTTTGCCTTGCTGTTAATTCTGTAAAACTGTCAACACTGTTGGAAACTCTGCTGATGTTTGGGGGACCACTGTCAACTTCAATCATGCTTATGTCAGGGTATTTTATTTGCCACTATAAACTGACTGGTGGTGGCTTTACTGGAGGAGTTAAAATAGCTATAAATCCCTCTCCCCTTCCCTGCCATTAGCACCACCCAGTGTGGTGTGCACTCCTCATTGCATGATGAGACACTGTCTCATGGCTGTATGAAGCATACAAGTACATGAAGCATATGTATCCAGTGCTGGTTATGATTGTAAACTAAAAGGACTGATTGCAAAGTTGGTGTTGGAGTGTGTGGGCAAAGGTGAGAGGGGAAAATAAACCTGAGTTGTTGTTTAGGCATTTCATAATGTTTCCATTATGAACAGGAAGAGGTAAAGAATTAATTATACAAAATGAAACCTCATGTTTGGAAGCTATGCACTGCAGGCAGAGCTTGTTGACTTAATCAGATCAAATTCCAGCAAAAAGTCTTCTCCTTTGCCAGTGAAGTAAGTTTAATAGCCTTTCAGGCTAAAACAATCTTTTAAGGATTTGTAACAACACCACTATGGTTCTGCAGAGACAACATGTCCATAAATTGAAACTAGTTATCTGAGAGTCCCCATTTGTCTGACCTACTTTCTACTTGCACTTTGTAAGCAACCACAAGAAGAAAATTTGAGGATGACAGAAGGGGCAGTCAGAGAAGCAGACAAGAAAGACAGAATGTTAAGTAGCTTACATGTGTTTTGTATCTCATAATTTATAACCAAAAGAAAATGAGAAAGGTGAAATGATGAAAGAATACTAGTGTCTGGTTAAACATGAGTCCAGAAGAGTGATTCCTTTCTCTTGGCTTTCACCAGTGACTGATGTGGAGGTGATTATCTCTGAAGAGTCATTTTAAGGATCTCACTGCTTTTTATCTTCCTAAAATGGATGAAAAAACTAGTCTGTGTTCTGAGAAAAACTTCTTTCTCAGGTGTTCATGTTCCCCTTGCCAAATGTTGCTGTCTCCAAAACCAGGATGGCAGAATGTGTGTCAGCATCCCAGTCATCCCAGTCAACAGACTGGCTCACAAGGCTGTTTTTGTTTGTCTATCAGAAGGTAAGGCAGAGCAGCTAAAGCATATGTTGCCACACTGCTCTATGCACTAAACATTGCCTTTTAGGCCTCATTGATTGTGTAGGTGAAGTTGGAGCCTATGTAGTTTAAGCTACTCAGTTACATTCTCCAGCTTGCAGCCATAACAAAATCTTACTAGATATTTGTTTGGAACATTTAGGATATGAAATGTGCTGATCAGTAAGTCTTGAAATTGCTGCTCCTTCTCACAAAGGCAGGATGTCTCTTTTACTCAGAAGCTGAAAGCTAAGAAAGCACTGGACTCTTTCTATTGAAATAAATTGAAAACTCAAGCCACTTTTTTCTTAGTTTACACTTTCTGTGCTTTGCAATTACTTATGGCAAATATCCGTGGCCAGTTGTTAACCTGCTACAAAAACTATCAGAAGTCTTACTGAGGCTTGGAAATTTACTATTAATACTAAAACTGCCCAATTTGCAGCACTGCCAACGCAATGCACATCCTGACCTGACCTGGCTTTTGACACTCAGGAAAATTATTAACTTGTAAACTTGTTTGGTTTTCCTCATGAATGAATTCTGCAAGAAATACATATATAAGTACAGCTTCAATGTGTAGACAAGGCAAATACACAAATGTTCAAAAGCATTGTTGTGTTCTCCAATATGTTTATAGGTCAGGCAAATAAAGTTATGAAAAAAGTATATTCCAACAAATCCATGGGTAAAGGGAGCCCTAGAAGTCAGTGAGAGCTGTGTGCTTGGATCTGGTACAGTGCATAGCACTTAGTTATGAAATAACTGGGCAATAAGACACAGTGACCACGTGAGCACAGTAATTGTAACACTCGGCAGTGCTTATGTGATGACTGACCTCTTGCCAGAGCTAAACGCGAGAGCTGTGCCATTCAGCTCAGGAAACAGAAGTTCTAGAGCAGGAATAGCTCTTGTTATCTCTGAATTTCCAAAGAGGAAAGGTGTTTGTACACTGTGAAGACTGAGTGCCACACAGCTTCCCTGTCTCCCTGAGGGCTGCTGTGCTCTGCCCCGTCTCTGCCATCCTTTCCTCTTGCTTCCTTACCTACCCAATAGACACATAACTTCCCTGGTGAACATGGAGACAACTCAAGTTCTCAACAGCTCTTTCTAGGGTAATATAAAGCCTGGCTTGCTGTAAGTAAAATTTTAATGGACAGTATTTTTCTTTAAAGCATTCTCTTACTTTCCTATTTGCGCTGCTATTGCATCTTAACCATGTGAAGGATTATAAGCACAGCTTTGCTAGCTTTCTCAGCTTTGCCAGTGGAGTAGGTGATAATATGGCAGCTTTCACAAGCAATTTGCATGAAATCTTTAAAAATGTAAACCTGAGTCTAGAGAAAGCCTAAAGAGGGGGAAGAGGACAGTAGGGCAGGGAAAGCAGGAAGAGATGAAGACTTCCACCTCCTAGAACCTGTAAAAGCTGAGATAATCTGAGACCATTAGCATGTAACTTTTTATAGGGCCTTTCTGTAACTAGTTGTTGCTTTTATTCTAGCCTACAGCTGTAAAACTGTAAACAGGACTGATGGATTAATTAATAGTTTCAAGGAGACCAAGTACCAGCTTTTGTCAGAAACAACATGAAAAAAATTATGGAAAAAAGGAAGTCCCCTCCCATGCTAAAAGCATAGGGTCAGTAACAGACAACCTCTGTGGTGGTAATGGCAAGGTTTTATAGGCAGGAGTGGAAGTAATGGGAGCCAGGCTCTGAAATTTCTGGGCATTGGTCTTTCCGTTAACTGCTCATGTATGAAAAACACTTGGCAAAATCCCACCAAGAGAGGTTATAGACTCTTTTCACTTATCCCTTATCCTTTTTCTCCCTTCTTATGTAGGATCAAGTGAGGAAAGTTTGATCTCTGATCCTGCCCTGTTTTTCCCTTGGGGAGAGGAAAGCAATTAAGTCTATATAACTAAAAGAACCATGCTTTGTTATTCTTTTTAATCAGGCTTGTGGATTAGTCTAACTCAAGCCACAAAAGAAAGCAAAGATAAATACTGCTTGATATAAAAGGACCAACACTGACTTCTATACATGTCATATGTGTTAAAATCTCTGTGTTTGCTGATTCATACAATGCTACTCTACAGCACAGAGATTTCAGACAATACCCCTACTGTGTTAACTAAGTTTGCAGCAGCTTGCCAGCTAAACCTACTGAAGTCTCATGCTAATCAGCAGAGGTTGGCTGCTGATGTCATTTTCACTGTTCCTTAGCAAAGGTACTGAAGGTCGTAATTTTGTGCAAACCTTTGTGTTGGCAGACAGTCAAAATATACTAAGAGCTGCTTTGGCAAACTAAGTTGGGCTTCCAGAAATGCCTTTTTACAAGGTCTGTCTGATGTGTATGGACTCTCTGTCATCAGTGGGGTTTTCAGGATGAGCATTTTGATAAGGGCCTTAAAGAAAACTGTCTCCAATAGACTCTTTTTTAAAAAGTGTATCTTTGGATTCACAGGGAACCCAGCTGTTTATATTAGTGTCCAGCAACTGCTGCCAAGGTTTTGAGGTTTTGTTGATCTAATCTAAGAAAAAAGGAGCTTTAGGTCAAACACTTGTGTTCCAGCACTGTAGAAAAAATATTTATGGAGGCTTTATGAAGAAGGTTTAATCCACACTTTCTTTTTTTAAAAAAAATAGAATTTACAACCTAATGACATAGACTGTCCCTTCAAACTTGACTCCTGTAGCAGCAGATGCAGTCTTGTGTATCTTGACAGTGAGTGAGTGGCTAAATCTGCATCAGTTGAAATGATTTGCTGTATAAATTATTTCATACTTAAGCATCCTTTCACCATACGAATTCTAGACTGGCTTGTTTGTCAATAAATTAAGCCATATGGTAATTTAACCATATCCCTGATAGTAGATCCTAAAGCAGTCTTAGAGCACAGGTATTTCACCACTTCCAAACTTGCAGTGTCATGATTAAACTGTCTGCCTGCAGTGTTGATGGCTGGGGAAGGAGCAGCAAAGGAAGCCTGTCAGTAAACAAACTGTATTGTAGAAATGTTGTCATAAGTGTCATAAGTATAAAAGAAAATGTGACATTAAAATGCACATCTTAATTCACAAGGATTAATTAAAACTTTTATAGTTCAAGCAGTATCACATTTTGAGGAACAGCAACAAGCAATAGCTCTGTTTATCTGGCCATTTCCAACTATTTCATGTGTATTTCTGAGACAGAAGGAGTACCATGCTGATGCGTAGACTGACTTTGGTGCATGAATGGCATGTGCAAGCACCTGTACTATGTGGAAGTATCTCCTTGGATCATGATGGTCTCAACTTTACTGGTCTCTTTCGAATGTGCAGCACTCCCAGTGACATTGATGGAAGCTTCACATGTGCAGGAGAAGATGGACTGGTTGGGCAGAGGACTAATGTGAGATGTAACAGACTTGCTGCAGTTTTCCTTCTTTGATTCTGAGTTGGTGATACAGTCCCTGAACCTTCACTGACTGCTGTCAGTGTGAATTATGCCACTGACTGACATAGAGTGCGAAGCTCCCATGTTTCTGCCTATGCTATGCCCACGTGTACTGGATTACTGAGAAACCTAATACTGGTTTGATCACTCACCTATTTCTATGAAGCCATGTTGTTACCCACCTAGATACCTTTCAATGAGAGTGTGTGGGTCTCCTAGGCTGTCTAAAACTCCTATCATCTGCTTTTGAAATGCATGATGTCTTTACTCTCTTAAGAAGCACTTAGCAGCTGTCTTGCAAGAAGGACAGATGGGATGAATGGTGATGGCCAGCTAAGTGCAGCATGGTTACCCTGCCCACATGGTCTGTGCATGTGTACATTGGACCCATGTTACGAGGAATGCAGGTCTGAGTCTCCTTTCCTCAGTCTTCCCTATGTGACTGAATTTAAAAGTTAACCAGAGCACAATTTTGAGCTCAAAATATTTTGTCGCTGTAATGTCTGTACTTCATTTCCCCAGCTCCAAAAATGGATGAAATAGGACATTGCTGCTATTTCACTGTTAGTGATGGTACCACTTCAAATTAAAATGAAAGGCTAAAGTACATGTGTACTATTGTGACTGGGATCATGAAAGTGTCATACACAATTGCATTACAGTTTTGCTTCTTGGTCCTATAGCAACATCCAGCCTATAATCTCACCGCTCTTTACGAGTATTCCCGAATTAAGCCCATGAGGTAAGGGGTGGTGATTATTCTTTTTTACAAATAAGGAAATGCAGAGGTTAAACTACTTGACAAGATCACACAACAAATCTGTATCCAAACCAAGAATAAAAGCTGACTCTGGTCTGTGCTTCAGTCACCAAGCAGATATTCACTGTTCAAAGGGCTGTGCAGGTCTGAGGGAAAAGCCTTGTACTTTCCAGCTCAGATTGCCTCACTGAAGTGACCTTATATTTTCATCTCCTTGTCTATCTAAACTTTGCCCTTGTGAAAACATCTTTATATCCATCTTTATAGTCAAAGCGGGAGTAACATGATTTTGACAAGAGTTTTGCAAATTTCTGACAAAGCACAACTGAAACCTATGCTAAAAAGGTTTAAAAATCTCTGCACATGTGATTGCTAATCCTTCAGTGGCAATTAGATAAACAGATCCAGTAGATACCTCATTCATTTCAGTGACTACATAAACCAAAGAAAACAAACGTATTTGTACTAAGAACAACTATGAATTTTCTCTGGAGTTGCCACAGAGGTATTGTATTATATAATGAAAAAATAGAGTTTATTGATAGACAACAACAAATAAAAGCACACTCTCCTGGCTTTGTTTTTAAATCACAGGAAGGGAAAAACTGTCAACTCAAACTTTTTTGGTATCCAGCCTCTGCTCCTCCCTTTGTACGTACTGCTTGCCTGTGCCAGAATATTGTGAACAGAGATAGCAGGGGAGAACAACAGCCACACCTTTTTAATTTCATCATCCCACTGGATTGTGTTTGTAGGAAGTAAGAGTGGAAAATAACAAGTGTACTCTTAGGAATGTTCTTTTCTAGATTGAGATAAATAGTATAACATGATTTCTTGCTTCCTTATCTCTTAGGCATGTAGGTGTCTGACCTAAGTCATGCTTCTTTTCTTCTAGATACCATTTCTTGCAGTGGATGTTAGGCTGCTTGTTAGCTGTATCTTTGTGGTCATGCCTTTTTTTTTGGTCTGTGACCGAGATGTTATGTTACCTGGTGGAATGGTTTGCTGCTGTTTTCTCAAGATCACTGACTGCTATGGCTGTGTTAGAGTTCTGAAGAACAAGTCAGCTGGGTCATGTCAGTAATTTAGTGAGTAAAAACCTTGTGCGAGTCGAAGATCATGTTTAGCAACATTTGGAAGTCTGACTAAAAAGTTCCCAGAAGCACTAAGCAGGAAGGAGGGTTATTGGACTGGCTTTATTGCTTCAATGGGGGCAAAGCAAGGTTGGGTTAAGTACAGGAATAGTGAGCATCACAGCTGATCCCCTAAAAGATAAAGCAGTCCTGGAAGCATATAACTATATATATATCCCAGTTTGACTGAATATCCAATAATTTTCTCAGCTTCTCAGAAATCCCACATACATGAGCATTAAAATCAGTGAAATCCTGAAAGGATAAAGTGTAACTGTCACATAAGGTCTGCTATCAATCTGCATTTTGATCACTGTAATGAGTGACAGCTGCACCTCAGCTGTTGCTGTGCCCTCTGAGCTAGATGGTCAGAGATGGGCATGACTCAGTCTCAGTGTGCAGTGCTACTTCTCAAAATTTTCAGTTTACTTCTCTACTTTCTCTACTTTCACTAGCCTTTTCCTGAAGTTTTTGTAGCAGTCAGACTTGGTTGAGAATTTGTATTTAGCCAAATGACTCAGTATTACCAGTCTTTACCTTGCATTATGAAGGATCTCTTTAAAGTGTTACTGTAAGGTTCTGGGCTGGACTTTTCAGCTGATTTAGTGTAGCTGTAGATCCAGGTACGCTTATATTTTATAGATCAGAGAAAATGAAATGCGAGAAATGTAGTAATAGAACCTAGATGAAACTTTGACTCTCTGCTTGAGAAGTCTCAGGCTGTTAGTTCTTCCTTTCAAGAACTGTATCCACATTATTTTCACAGAGACCTTTATGGCTGTAGCAATAAACATTTAAGTGGGAATGCTTTGAAGAAATGAAATTACTGGCTTTGCATTAAAAGGATCTACTGATCTTTTAGTGCATTGAAATTTTTGAGTGAAGATGGCTTCTTCTGTATATATCTAGTTTTGCTCTGCTTTCACAGTTTGGAGATGAAGCAACTTGCTGTAATAATGCTTGCAGGGAAGTCATTTGCCTGCTGTCCCACTGCTTTTGAAGGAAGAAAATTTCTCCCAAGAGCAAGGTGTATCAATGAGGTAAAAGGCACCAAAGAAACCCTGCGTTGCATTTGGAAACAAAAGAATAAATGTCACAGACAGGACTCAAATAGTTAACCACATGTCAGTGTGAAGTTACAAACCTTTCTGTCTAGCCAGCACGCAGGATTGATAAATCTAGTGGAGAAAAAGGTTTTGCAGGTCTTGAGGGCTGGTCTTTGAGGCATTTTCCTGAATGTTGGTTGAGTTGCCACCCAAACTCAGCTGTACTGAAGCATCCTCTTCTGAACTCTTGTAGTCATAGAAGATCCTAGTCAGGTAAATGTACTCCTGTTATTCTGCAGCCCTGATGATCAACCTAAGTACAGGATTAAACTTACCTTGCTGCTTACCAGCTACTTACCAAATGCAGCCTATCACTATATAACTTTCTGATAATTGAAAGTGCTTTTCTGAAACACATCCCTGAAGCTAAATAGCTCTTAAACAAGCATAGAAGCCAGCTTATTAATAGACTTACTACAATATTAATAATTAATATAATTAAGTCCTCTCTTGTTGATCAGATTTACCTTGTTCTGGAATGATTCATGAGATGAACTCTGAATTGCCATAGCAACTTTAGTGCAAATATTTTATATCTATAGTGAGTAGCTGTAAAACTTTATTAGGAATAAAGAAGAATGCAAACTTATCTCTAGTTTATGGGGAGACTAAACCTGATAAGAAGATGAATGTAAGAACAATGGTGTTTGTGGAATATACCACAACTGCCCATCATACATGATATTTTTCCTGTTCTGGTAGAGCAGAGAATGGACTGGACTAACAGAACCTTTATAGAAGCTGAATCCACCAGGCCCTCATCTTTCATGCCTGGTAACACCTCCACACATGGTCTGATTCAAATAAAACTAATAGACATGTCTGAAGCAAAGTACTGCTCAGACAACATGTGGCCTTTAGAGAGAAACTAATGGAAGAGATTCCACACTCAGGCTGTCACTCACTCAGTTGTTGACACAACTGTTCGGGGATTGTGAACTGGATCAGAGAATCAGATAAGGTTAAAAATAATACAAACGAAAAGGGATCAGGAGAAGGTACCAGCTTATTTCTGGTGAAAGGGGAAGGTTTTGCATTTTTTCCCTGAGCTGTGCTGTGTTTTGCACTGGCTCTCTCCCACTCTTGGACAACAACTTTAATATTTGTCAAACTCTTCTGTGAGCTCATTAGGTAGAGCATCAGAAAACTATCCAACCCTGTTTTTTACTCTGCCATTTTAACACACTAAATTAGCTCAAAGGAAGGTCTCTTGAGTACCAGAGCTAGTAGGAGATAAACAGCAGAAGCATGACCTCCTGCTCATAGTTTCAGAGAGCTATTTAGCTTAGTGTACCTCTGGAAACCCTGTGCAAATAATTGTGTCATTGCATATGGGGTAGGAGAGAGCACCAGTGCTAAACAAAACTAATGACTGACAGAGAGGACAGAGAAGAATTCCATTGCCAAAATCCCCCGTATCATGAAACTGAAGTGTCAGCAAGTTGCAGAAAGGCAGCTCTTGTCTTTCTGTATCATTGTGTAGAAATAGGGAGATAAAGGGCTTGGAGAAGTCTTAGTGCTGAGAACCTGAAGTGCTGTGTTTAGAATTAGCTGTAGGGCTTTGAAAGAAATGTAGAGCTAAGTGTGAACTAGCAAATGGAGATTGTAAAGTAAATGGGGATTTTTTTTTACGCTTTAAAAACAAAGATAATTATTTGAAAGATAAAATTTATATTTACTTATAGAATAATTCTCTATCCTATCATTGCTTAGAAAATAATTACTTTCTTATTTTGATTGTAAATTCCAGATAATATCACAGACTGGTGGCCAGACAGCCCTTGCTGAATTTCCTGTACACACATTCTGGATGTTGATCTTGTCCTTCTAGCTCTGGTGATCTCTCTGTGCTCCTTAGGGACCATCATCAAAGGACCAGCTGTACTATATTTGTAGTACTTCAGCAAACTTAATTTCTTTCCCATTGCAGTGGTGGCTGTTTAATTGAGAGAAGCAAACTTGCCGTGGTATACTGAACTGAATTAAGAGTGTGTGAATGTAACTACATTTTTTTCGGTACTGGACACACAACCAATTGTCAGTAAGATGAAAGCATTAAACTCTGAGGTTAGCAAACACCAGTTTAAATTAATAACTGAAATGTAGTGCCTAGCTTATGTCTGCTCAGTGCTGCTCAAAGTGAAGATGTAGCTTTAATCTGGTTCTCAAGGACAGAGGCTAAATAAGCTCACTACCACTTTTGACGTTACCACAGCCAATTTATCATCAGTATTTGTATTAGCGATTTCATGAGGAAGATAAAGACTGGATTTGTCTACAGGAGACATTAAACTTGTTCTGTGGATAAAGGATGTCATTCCTCAGTTAGCTGTATTTACCATAATATTAATTTCAATTTATTTGCAATGTACATTAAAGACAAATGCTGAAATGTGACCACAGTTTGCATGGAAGTCCATTGATACATATAAATTTGCCATGAGGACATGATTTGATGAGACAGGGATGCTGATGGAAACACAGCTTTATGGGAGTGCTTTACCTTCCTTGTGGTGCTAAAAACCCTGTGGTAGGTGAAAGTATTAGTCCTGATGTAAATCAGCTCTTTGATCTGCTGCCCAGTGTAACCCCACAAAGACTTTCATGGGCACAACAGAAAAGGAGCAGGGGGGAACATCTGTGTTTGCTCAGTTTTGCCGCTGAAGGTCTTTTGTCATTAGATTACAGCCAGAGAACTAGAAGTGTAACTTCTTTATCCACCTTCAGCTCTCATCTACATGGGGAGCCAATTGTTCCTCTATGTGTACTTCTGTTCACTCTTTTTTTTTCAATTGTGCTGTGGCATCTAAGAAAGGCTCACTGTAAATTGATCAGTGAAATGATTCAGGTTGAAAAGCTGTTCCCATTATGTATTTTAAGTTCTGACAGTTCAATTGATATTGTATTAAATAACAGTCCTACATAGGTAGTTGCACAGCACAAATAATAAGAAAAAACAGTTGACCAAGGATAAAGAACATTGGAAAACTCTTCCATTGGTTCACTTGTGAGCGAAAATGTGAATAGAACTACCCTTTAAATGTAAGGTGCAGTTTAAAACCAACTTTATTAAAGCAATATGGTTTTGTAGGGAGGGCAATCTTACATTTTACATGTTTGTCTGTGAGGCAGGTTTTAATCACTCACTGATGTTCGTGGAAAGGCTTATATCAGTTTGCATGTGTGGGTTTAAAACTGGCGCTCTAATCATACTGATTGTTCAAATTCTTCTCTTCTTGCTCGGTTAAAAGCATTGAACAATTTACTCCTAATTGCCCTTTTGTAGTCCTAAAGAGAATTCTGCTGTATGATTAACTTTTTGATCAGTTTCTCTTTTATTTGAATTGATAGGACTCTGATAGGGTGCACAATGTTTATGAATTTGATACAGGAAGAAACAGCTGTGGTGGTGTGATTTTAATAGTTACCTAATATCTTCATACAAGGCATGAACTCAGGGTGACACATCCTTGGAAGGGTTCCCAGTGAAAACTGTCCTGGAGAGAGCATATTGAGCAAACAAAATTACCCAGGGCAAGGTTTGTCAGTTACTGCAACCTGAGAAGAGGCAGTCTGGAAAAACAAGCTGGACATTGCTGCAGGAAGGAAATCATGCCAGTGTGTTCTGTGAGAGACTGAGCACATGATGAGGGTGAGGACACCCTCAGAGATGCCCTCCTCAGTGACACTTGGGTGAGTCACTGAGGACAGAAGAATTAAAAAAGTCATTATTGATATTCGTTGTCTGTGACGTCTTGCAGCAACAGAACATTCAAATCCTTTTCAGCGCTCTCATTTTTAACGCTAGATCACTTCAATCGTTAACATCAGGTACATCACAGAGTCCACTCTCCTTGCAGTTTCAAGGTATCTTCTTTACCTCATTTTCCCATCTAGGCTAATTTCAAAACTCTTAGTTAACATTACTGCTGGCACCAACAGCATGCCAATTACTGAATTCCTGTAGTGTGAGAGGAACAAAGCACACCATTTTTTGAGAAGGTTTAAAATTTCCATGTGCTGAATATGGATGTGTAGCCTCCACATTTTCTGTCTCATAATTAGTCCAATCTTGCTCTTCTGTATAATGATTTAAATATAAATCTGTAGTACAACTGAAGAAGTAGCCTGGATGAATACTTTCTCACAAAGCGGGTAGAAATGCATCCTCAAATTGAAAGCCATGGCATTTTTCTTAAAACTTGCCTTTGTTTATTGAGCACTGGAGAGGCCTTTCTCCTAAATGATAGTATACTGGGTTAACTTTAGCAAAGAACAAGAGTGGGTCTTAAATAATACTTATATTACATTCCCACAGCTTGAGAACATGGGTTGCATTTTTGCAAGCGTGACGCTACTGCACCAAAAGCCCTAGCACTGTAAACATTGCACTGCAAAGCAATCCAAACTCCTTGACAACAAAGCTGGAGGGTTTTCCCAAAAACTTCTTTGTCCCAAAAAACAAGACAAATAGTTTCAAGTTTGTGTGTTCTTGTGCTATAATTTAATTGATTGTTGTGCTTGTATTATATTTTTATTTTACTGAAGCTATGTAAAACCTGGTTAGGAAAACTTTGCTAAAGATATGCTGCACAGTCTCTAACTCATTGTCAACTTTTAATAAAAGCATAATGCATAGCATTTCCTAATAGCATATTCATTCTTTCTTCTCCACTGACACCCCCT
>VWZG01001798.1:0-10752 GCA_013396735.1 Grallaria varia
GGAAGGAAGGAAGGAAGGAAGCGTTCCTGACCAGACCAGCGAAACCTGTAGGCGCGCAAAATCAGGGAGATCCCAATCTAGGTGCTGCCAGCACCGGTGCTGTTTCTATCATTGCAGCACAGGTGCCCTGCCAATTAGTGCAGCAGGCAACTGGCCTTCCCCACAAGGGATTCCTATGAAGAAGAAAGCCTGTACCTGGCTGGTAATGGTCTCCTGCCACTTCATAGACAGTCTCTGGTTCATACTCTGCCTCCCTCTGGCTCGCTGCTTCCTGGTAGTTGGACTCTTCCTCCTGGGTACCTGGATATGAGGGGCTGGAAGTCTTGTAGGCAGAGCCTGCCTCATAGGAAGCTGCATCCTGCACAAAGAAAGGGGAGAGTTGTCAGATTCCTACAGGGAAGGTCAAAACCCACATCCCCAAAGTGATCCCAGCCCACCTCATAGACTGGACTGGAGGGTGCCTTCTGCTCAGCTGGCTGTGGGACAGGAGAGGCTGGAGGAGTCTGTTTCTTGGCTTTAGCTTGTTCCTAAGTGGAGTAAAAAGAAATGTTTCAGTGCAATTCAGTCCAAAGGAACCAACCCTGCAGTAAGGAAGAAAGGCAGCACACCCTGCAATGCACTGCTGGGAGCAGAGGAGGACGGGGCTGCCTGGGTGCTTAGACCCACTGAAGGTTGAGCCTGGCTGTGTAGCAGCGCCTCACAAACCCTGCAAAGCAGAGGGGAAAAAGGCAAAGAAACAAAAAACACCAGTGTTCTCTGGCACATTTCCATAGGAGCTGTAGGATTGTGGTGTCCAGTATATCCATTCTGTTCCACACCAGCTGGACCTCACGTCCCATTTTAGCCTAAACTGAAAGAACCTCAAGCCCACACATCATAATTGTAGAACTGATTTGTTACCTCTCTTTGATGAAAAGTGGTCCTGGAAGCTCTTGCAGCTCTGCAAAACATCCTGCCAAGGTAAGAGACTGAATAGCTCAGACAAAGGTAGGTCCTACATAGTGACAGTGAGGGATTCAAACATTCAGAAGAGCTGGCTGTGGCAGAAATAAAAGCAGCATTGCTATTGTATCCTGTGATGCAAAGAACATGGGTCTGAACCGAATGTTCTGACACTCAAGCACTTCATGCTGTGCTGTCCCACCTGTGAATCAAGAGGGTAAATCCACAATCCCTAGAAAGCCAATCCTTAGGGAGCAAGGACAGAACTGCTACCTTGCTGGCACAGCTTAAAAAAGGACTGTCAGGTAGCCATTCCTCTCTGCCATAGAGGAAAACTGGGAATCAGGGCCAAACTGACTTCTTCACTGTAAAAACAGAAGAGAGAATACAATCTGTGCACTCCAGTATTCCAGGTCCATCAAGCCACAAATTCCCAAAGGATTCTCAGGAGAAATCGCAGTCCAGAGATAAGATCCTGCTACAAAAAAATGCTTCTTTCCCTTTGTTTGTCACAGCTCAGAAAAAAAGTAGATCTAACAAGGAAAGCAAAGCATATTTTGAGAGCAGAGCCAGCTTTGCAGACAATCCAAAACTCAGTGCTGTCCTTTCTGGAAAAAGCCTGTCCTGATGCAAACCTCCCCTGCACTTCTAGCTCCTGTGGCACAGACAAAAAAGCACAAGCAAAGGGATTACTGGAAGTCAAACCTAACTTTGGGGACAAATTCAGTAGTATCAATCCATTCCCAGTGTCACACATGACAGAACAGTTGGGTTACTTTGTCCCAGGAAAGGGGTCTCTGCACCCCAGACTGGAGTTCAGCACAGACACACCCCAAGTGCCACAAAACATCGAACTCGCACAGCCCTCCCCAGGCTGCCTTTGCTGCACAGAGAAGAGTTTCCTGTTCTCCAAGGCACCAGAGACAATGAAATCACGACACAAAGAGGCAGCCAGAGCTCCCTGAGCACCATCTGACCACGGGAGAAGCAAACCAGACCAGTCCCCCAAGTGAACAGGGCTCCTGAAGGGTCCCAGCCCTGCCCTCCCCACGCTCAGCCTGGGGACAAGGGGCAGTGCCACTCCAGCTCCCCTGACCCTCGTCCCCCCTCTCTCAGTGTCTGCAGAACCCCACAACTAACCAGCCTCTGAGAACATGAATCATCGGGTTATGGTGAAATTTAAATTTCTCTGGGGGAAAAAAAAAGACTCCAAATGTGTCCAGGCAACAGAATCTTTGATGAAGCACAGGAGAAATCAAGCACAATGGTTTGAGTTTAACCCACACTTACAGCAAAAGTATTGCTAGAGAAATGATGTTAACTTCTGAGATAACAAGGAGAAACAAAAAAAGAAAGACACAGCAGCCCAGTGACTCAGGAGAACCTGTGCTACTACATTCAAATCCTTCTGTTTCCCCAGCAGGAGGAAACCCCAAGGAGAAGCTAACATGGGGAACAAAAGCCTCAATTCACCACCGTCCATCCACAGAAGTCACTTATGAACACATGGTCACCCAAAATTAATGGCAAGAGAGCCAAGGGGCAGATCACAGCCAGCTTACCAAAAGCCTATCCCCCACTTCTCATACTCTCACCTCAAATCAGTGACACCCAGCCTAGCTTTGACAGGAATCAGCCCCTTCTGAGGGGCTGGCATGAACACAGTGTGAGACCCTGACATCCTGAAGCACCCCCAGGTAAGGGGAGGGATCCACCATACCTGAGAGACCAGCCACTGGCCGTGCCCTCTCTGTTCTCAGTCAGAGGGCCCCAGAGAGCTGAGAAACCAACTGGCTGTCCCTCCTGGAGCCCAGATTTCTCACAGAGGATGTGAGACAAGATCTATTAGTGGGGCTGCAGCTCCTGGCATACATTGGCTCTAACCATGAAAGAGACTTTGGGCAGAAAACAGAGCAAAAAGAGAAGGAAGGAGGAAAACTGTCCCTATGGCCAGACAGGAAGAGCCATGAGGAGGTTCCCAGACAAGCATTCTCCTCTGGGAGGGTCTCCAGCACAGCACAAGGCAATGAGGAAGATGCTGAGGAAGGCCACTGTTCCAGGGCACCTCCTGGAGTACTATGTCTTTTCATCAGGACCTCTCTATCTCCCTACTGGTTATTCCTGCTTGGGACACCATTAGCACTAGCTGGTGCGTGTTTGGGCACCAGTGTTACATACAGCATGGCTGTGAAGTCTCGCTGCACATGTATGGACAAAAAGCATTCATTCAGAATTTAAAAACTATCTTTTTGAAGCCTTTGCTTAGTCTCCTCCAGCATAAACTAGTATCTGTAAAGTGAGAAGAGAACTACTCTTACATCTGTAGAACAAAAAGGAGACGGGGAAAAGGGGGTCTGTCCTTACTCCAGCACCAATTGCTTCCCTCCTCCTGCCATAATATCAATGTTACTCCGTATTACAAGTGCGAAGTCATGAAATCAAAATACCAACACGGGACCACAAAGGGAACTGCCACAGGGGCTCTGGACAAACCCTGGTGCAGCATGGAAGGTCTCCTAGCTGCAGACTGGTCTGACTGGCCTGGGGACAAGTCACCCCAGCCACTGTGTCACAAGGCAAACAACAAGACACAAAGACCAAGTCACTGTTCATGCCCTCACCAGTCCTTCCGCCTCAGCAGCAGTTTCACCAAATATGCAAATTCTAGAAAGCTGATAAGATGCAATTTCTGACTAAACACTTCCTGGAATTATCTTGCTTATGAATAACACAAACATCACGAAGCTTCACATCATGCCAAAGCTAAGTCAATTTTTTTTAACTCCCAAACTAAGATGCAATTAACATTTGGAAGACTAACTTCCCCATACCTCCTGGCTGTGTGCTCTACCAACGAGTGGTACCACCTCCATCTTCCTGAATACTGACTCCAAAACACATAGCATCACCAATTAGCATCATGGTACCAAACTTTCTGAACAAGCAGGGCCTTTTGGGGACCACAGAGCTCTCCCCTTATGAGCTCCAACATGCCCAAGGCAATCTGGTAGGATAAAAGGCAGCAGTAAGGAGGAAAAGATCCTCCTGCAAGGATTCGCACACAAAATCAGCATATTTTGGGACAGGCTAATTAAAAAAATCCTATCCTATGGTCTGTTACCCCATCATCCTGTGTTGGGGTATACACACATGGTGCACACGAAAAGTCACACACAAGTGAAAAAACAGGTCCAAACACAGGTAAACACACAACAAGTTTTAAAGCCCAGCTGAAAAGAATGGAAATACCTGTTGTTGAAGATTCCCTGTTCCCCAAGCACTGCACTGAAACGCTGCCCCAGTGGGAGTTCAATCCTACTGACCTCCAGCTTCCTCCGAGCCTCCTCCTGCTCCTGTTTCTCCCTGGCCATCCTTTGTGCTCTCTCGGCTTCCGCCTTCCTTCGGTCTTCCTGCTCTTTTTCCTTGGCCAGGTTTTCAAAGTTAGCTCGGATGCTGCTGGTTTTATTAGCAACTGGAACACAGAGAAGAACTCGAGTCAAACAATGCTGTTCCAGGACCTGTTTCAAGGCAGCCTGCAATGAGTTTTCGGGGCAAACTTCTGCTTTTCTGCCCTTTGAGCTCATGGTTCATTCAAAAAAAGTCCTTCTATCCCTCTTTTGCCCCTCCTCCCTTCCAAGCTCACACCTCTTGTGCACATTTCTCCTATTAACACCCCTCTGCGACACTTCTCCCTCCTCTCCTTTCATGGCACAGCCTCCACCACTCCCCTGCTCAAGCCTATTCCCCACTCTGATGCTTTTTTATTCTCCCTTCTTCAATTCTGATGACCTTCAAGGGCATTAAAAAAAAAAGACAAGAGAAACCCCAACAAAGCAAAACACCCCCCCAGAGGGAGGAGGGGGTGCAGCTGAGGTTTCTGGAGCCCTGCACATACAGTGTCACATCCACAGCAATACCCTGCTTTGGGACATTACCAGCCCCAAAGAAAGGATTTGGGGTCAAGGCCTTACCAGCTTCCACTGGCTTGGTCTTCTGGTAAGTTGATGCTGGTTTCTCAATATCTTCAAAGGTTGCTGCATTCTGTCAGGGAGGAGGAAAAGAACACATTTTAGAAACCTTCCAAAACTCACAAGGACATCCAGGCAGCTTCCACCTGTGACATTTTCCTGTGTGGTACTGCCCCTAAGGCTTTTTTCCAGAACATCAAAACGAAATCAGGGAGAGTCAAAACTTCACAACGGGAATGATCCTTTCTGAAAGTCAAACTGCGAAAGAATTAATCTTCAGGGGCAGGCTTAAGCACATCAAAATCCTATTAATTAAAGAAAAAAAGACAGTGACTCAGCAGAACTAAAAATGAGGCAATGTCCTAAACAACATACACTGTGTAGCTGTTGCTGTTCTAATCCACACTGGGTAGGATTCCTACCACAGTAAAAGACTCCAGTACCACAGAGAGGCAGATGTTGTTAAAACTGAGCAAGTAGTTTGGAAACAATATTCAAAATATGAGGGCTTTCATTAAATGCATGGTCTCAAGTCCTGAAGACACAAGTTTAAAAAAAAATGCTACAGACTTTCAAATTCTGCTACTTTCTGGCTTTTAAATGTACTACACAAAGCTGAGAGTAAATTTATTTAGTAGATACTTCTCAGTGAGGATTTTTTCATCATCTATTTTCTTAAATTAGAAAGACAGGTATAAGGGGTATAAGACATGGGGTATAAGCTGCCCTATCTTTCACTGCTCCAGATACTTCAGTTTTCCTAAGGAGAAGGTCCCTGGTAATCAAAGTGGGCAGAGTTGGTGGGTACCAGACACCTATTTCGAGCATCCCACTCACAGCATCTCCTCAAGATATAAGACATTAGCTAGCTGTTCAAAGACATGACTCAAATTGTGGAATTGATGGACTTTCTTATTCTTTTGTATTACTTTTGCTATTCTTTAATTCCCCTGACTTAAACAGATCTCCAGCACAGGTGCACACACACACAGGTGTGTGTAACGTGGCTCTGTGTGGATAAACTTGCTTTTTGAAGACTCAGAAAAGCACAGAACTGCCCTGGAAGGCTGGAGAAGTGTCCAGAAATGCAGAGCTGAGCACTACAGGCTATCTTGTACCCCTGCAGATTATTTCAGCCATGGCTCTTTTGAGCTACTCACCTTATCCATCCGATCTTTCTGCACACCATACTTCCCTCCAAATCCCTTGGAATAATCTACAAGCAAGACAAAAAAAAAATAAGAAAGGTCAGAGCAAGGAGTTTGTTGTCCCTCCCACCTTCCTGCCAAGTGCAAACAGCCATCCCGGATGATGCAAAGAGCCATGTCAGCTGCATGCAGGAGGGTCAGTGACAGCAGCCAAAGGAAATGCAGCCTGGCTGGGATGCAGAAAGGACACAGACCTGCCAGAGCCTCCAGGCACCACCAGCAGACAGAGCGTGGGCCACATGCACTGCCTGAGGGACCACCAAGCCGAGCACTGAGAAGGCATCAAGCAAGGAGGACGGGCTGAGCCCTCCTGGTGCACCCCCTCCGTAAGGCAGCCCTGCAGAGCAGCAGGGCCGACCCTCTGCAGGGTCACAGAGCCTGAGCCAGCCTGCTCTGCCCAAAAGAGCCAGGGCCAGCCTTCTGTGACCACAGAGGTGTCTGGGGGCTTCGTGGTAAATCCTCTGCACAGCAGGAAAATGGAACAAATTCCTCGTTCTGGCGGATCTGGTTGAAATGAGCATTTTCAAAGTCACTGGGAATAACTCCTGCCCTACCCGTAGGAAGGGGTGATGCTCCCAGGCAGCAGGAGCCACAGCAATGGGGGCTGTGCTGCCCCCTGAGCTGCACACCCTTCCTCTCACCCCCAGCACTGCTCACACTCCCCAGTCTCACCGACTCACTCGTGGCAGTAACAACAAACCAGCAGCAAGAGTGCTCTCTGCTCTGTGCAGTGAGTTGTGCTCCGAGGGATGTCTGAGCAGCAGCAGAGCAGCAATGAGAGTGTGGGGCTGCCCAAACACCTCCTCCGGGTGGCAGGGAGCTGTGGAACGTGCCCTGAGACCCTGGGGATGGACAGGCTTTCCTGGGCATCCCTGGAATACAATTACAGATGGCCCTTCTCCTCTGAGCCCCCAAAACAGCTGGGTTGGAACACAATTACAGATGCCCCTTCTCCTCTGAGCCCCCAAAACAGCTGGGTTGGAACACAATTACAGATGCCCCTTCTCCTCTCAGCCCCCAAATGAGCTGGGTCTCCCCACCAGCTGCTTCAGTTTGTCTTCAGACTCTGCTAAGGCTCATCTGCCACTCTAAGTCTGAATTTGTGCCACCGTAGCACCTCAGAACAAGCAACCTCATTTTCTTCAGCTTTGTATGTCTTTTCAGCCAGAACAAATACACCACACTTACATTTTCCTGGTCCAGACTCCTCACTTTAAGATAACAGAAAACCAGGAATTCATGGTTTGTACCCAACTATTTCACAACGACTAAAGAGAGCATTATAACAGCATTTGCTCACCCAAGAACCACACACATTCCCTCCTTCTTGTTTCAAAGACTACAATCACTTTAAAATGATCTTTGTCATAACCCCATTGCTTGTTAATGGTTACCTGCAAGGTCCTCACCTGAGTGTTTTTCCACCAGTTTATCCAGGCAAAACTTAATATTTAGACTCTAAAACTGCTAAGCACGAGTTCGTTAAGATCACACTGACAATAATGCTCTGTTATCACACTGTATGTGCAGCTATTGCCTAAATGCATGACTTTGCAGAGCTGGCAACTAAGCATTGGACGTGTTTCCTGGACACAGGATTGCTTTAAGTGACACGTCAGGAACAGAACAGGAGAACATTGCTGGATCGTGGAGGAAGAGAAGCGAGAGAGTGTCTGCACATTCCCAGCAGGGACCTGCTCAGAAGGATTCCAGACTGTGTGAGAAGTGGCTGCACTGTTAAGAGAGTAACAAGTGAAAACGGTGCCTTGTTGGGATTCATGCTTGGCTAGTTTCTCCTTGTAATCAAAGCCCACAGCAGATGGGTCCTGCCTTTCTCTCTGTACACCAAATTTCCCTCCGAAACCACTCTTATAGTCTGAAAAAGCCACAGGTGATAAATTAAAACAGAGGGAGGAAAATAAAGAAGTTTAGTCAGAGACATTCAGAATAATTTTTGCAGTATTTTCAATAATTTCGGATGGTGGGGGGGGAAATAAATCTCAATACACTTTTGTAAAAGCAAATCCAAAAATAGTTTCTACTTGAGATTAGGTAGAGATCAATGTGATTTATCAGATGTAAGAAAACCACTCTGAAGTCACAGAAAAAAAAAGCATTTCTCAACATTTTTCATCCACACTGCACAATGCACTTGCATTTGATCAAGGTTATGAAGGCAAACACACACAGGGAATACGGTCACCAAAACAAAACAACACAAGAGACAAGAGAATAAACAAAGAAAATAAATCACAAAAGATACAAGGGAATACAATGAGTGTGGTTAACATTTGTACAGAGATCTGACTTGTAAAGAGGTGTGGAGTCCACAAATATTGCTTAAAGGAAGGAGAAACACTACTGCTGTCACACACCTCGAGGGAAAGAATTAGCTAGAACTGCCATCCTTCCCTCCTGCTGCCTAGGGAACAGCATTTACACATCCACATATGTGTTATAAAAGGAGGGAGGGCACAGACAAAAAGGGGTTTCAGGGAATCCTCTCACTACCAACCTGCTGGAGCACCCAACAGAACAACATTTTAATTTCTCTGATTAAAAACTATTAGCCTCCCCAAGTTGAGGGGGGTGACAGGAAGAGGGATGGGAAGCAACAGTTGTGTTTTACAGCTTTTCTTCTAGGTCCCAAGTATGTCAGAGGAACAGGCACCTCCTGAGAAAGGACAGGTATCAGATTTTCCCTGCAGGAAAATGGGGACCTGCACAACAGGTTCTCTGTGGGAAGGGCAGAGCAACTGCAAATCTGTGCTTTGCACGAGTGAACAGAAGGCAGAAAGGACAACCAAGAACTGGGGGCTGACATACCTTTCTGGGACTCGTGGAGCTGCACCTTCTCCTGGTGGTCCCAGCCAAGCGCACACTTGTCTTGTCTGTCTGTCTGCACACCAAACTTGCCCCCAAAGCCCTTCACGTAATCTGTGGGTGTCAAGTTGCAGAAAAAAAAAAAAATCATTGCAATTTAAGACTGTCAACAGTATTTATTAAAAAAACTATCGTCCTGGGATAAGCTGACCCCATCTTTAATGATAATCTCTTTGACTCTTTTTTCTCCCTTTCCTCAGTGAAGAAGAAGAGTCCACAGGCAGTAACTCTGGGATGACAATGCAGGGAAGCACCAAAAGCCTCACCCAGATCCAGTAATATTTAAAGACCTGAAGAATCTGATGCACTTCCCACCTAAAGCTCTAACACATGCATATGCACAATAGATACATAAAGAATGAAGGACTCAATGAACGCCACAGCTCTGTGCAATTATACATTTATGTCAACAACCAAGGGTCCTGGGAAAGCAGGTTGGGACAATCAGGCAGAGTTTACAGTGCCTTCCTTTTCACTTAAGGCAACCCAAAATCTGCACACACAAGGGGCAAACACACAGACCACAAAAATAAAAAAACTAGCCCCCACCCCCAGCCCCAAAAAAGCCCACAAAGGAAATATTTTTCCCAAGTTTAAAAGGATTTGAGCTTTTACTTTAAAAAGAAGATCATAAAAACCTTTCTGTGATTCATGTTTTTCCGTTTTGCCTTGATATTCAAAGCCAACAGCACTTTTATCCACTTTGTCCTTGTCAACACCGTATTTCCCACCAAAGCCCTTGGAATAATCTAGAGATAAGAGTGAAGAATTTTGTCCATCAGTGTTCAATAACAAGAATATTAGCTTGAAAAACTGCGATAATCAGAGCTGCTAACATTACATCACGAATTCAAAGAAGCACTGACATCCCCAGTTCAACTTGATTTCACACACTTCAGCCATAAACCCTTCAGAATACATTCTCCAGCGTGGAAAATGAAATATGTCAGGCCAGTATCAGCAATTCAGTTACTCCACTCATTAAGAGAAGTCTTAAGACACTTCTACCACAGTGAACTTCAAAAACCATGTCAACAACAGCCTGGATGCTTTTAAACAAACACCCCCTTCTTGTTAGTATTTCTAGACTGCAAACATGTCTTTGAGATAAACAAAAAACAGATGGCAAAAATGTCACAATTTTTCAATAAAATGGTTGATTTTTTGATCAGAGGTGCCTGGAAACCTGATCAGCAACACGGTATTAACTCTACACAGCACTAAGTGATAAATGCTTTAATCTACAAAGAGAAGACTCTTTTACAAGCACTTGTCCGTGCTGGTTAAAGCGCTTGCAGTTCTAAGGACTTTACTCCACAGCTTTACAAAAGAAGTTGTAAAAAAACAGACAAACCCACACACCCTGTTTCCAAAGGATCACCACAGGCAGACCCTGTTTTAGGTGTCTTTTTTCCAGAAGTTAAAGTTTTCAGCAACGTAAATTTTGTTCAGTGTTACCTTTCAGCAGGTTAGGAGTGCAAGGGATGTAAAACATTAAGATTTTACAACCTGGGCTGTGGTCAGTGCCCACAACACCAGAGCACGAGGCCACTAATGTGTCTATTCACCCTTCTGGGAGTCGTGTTTCTCAGTTTTCCCCTGGTAATCAAACCCCACTGCACTCTTGTCCACTCTGTCAGCCTGTACTCCGTATTTTCCACCAAAACCACTCGAGTAGTCTGCACAACAAAAACAAAATGAAGACACTTTTCATGCATACATCACATCCCAGCAACTGAGGGGGGGGGGGG
>VWZG01001798.1:17711-29464 GCA_013396735.1 Grallaria varia
ACCTGCTATTCCAAAAATGCACCATCGGGAGTTTTAAAATGGCCACAGGGGCAGCTCTGAACAGACTTTTCCTGATTTGTTCTCATTTCCTCACCCTCCTTTTTTTTTTCCTCTTTTTTTTATTTTTATACTTTTTTCCCTTTCTCTTTTCTTCTTTTTTTCCTTCCTCTTCTTCCTTTCCCCCCCCTTCTTTTTATTCTTTTTTCCTTCCTCTTTTTTCCTTCTTTTTTATATTTTCCTTTTTAATTTCCCTTTTCTTTTTCCTTCCCTTTTCTTTTTTTTTTTTAGTATTTTCCCCCCTCTTTTTCCCATTGTTTTTTTCTGTTCTTTTTTTTTTTCCCCTCGATTTTAATACTTTTGCCCCATCATGTTTCAGACACCACAACTGCCCTGTCCCAAAGGGTTTCCAGTTTCTGTCACTTCTGTAAGCAGGCAGAAGAGTTTGGCTGTTCCCGAGGGATTTAAACTGAACAGATGCCAACAGGAAAACAAAGCAGAGTTTAAAAACATAGCCTTAACACTGTAGTAGGAGTTATTGCCCACTCTTTCTGGCTTGGGGAGGAGGGAATGACATTGCCAGTAACAAACATGACAAATAAATGCACAAACTCAAACTGTAATAAAAGGTAAGGAAAAAATCTAAGGTAAGGAAAAAAATCTAGGTGAACAGGAACGTGACTTATTAGTTCCAAATGCAGCCAGTTCACAGTATAAACAAGCTCACTTACTTTTTTCTGGATTAAATATAGTGCAATTTACCCTATAAACTGAATACAGCGTATTTTAAAAAATGGGCTAAATTTACCCTCGAAAAGCTGTTTGCTGGAGGAGAACACAGGTCAGAGAACCTGAATTGTCAAGTGAAGTTTTCCTCCCCAAACATAACTTAGTGTCAATTTTTACTTATCTGAAAATTTATTTTGCTGCTTGTACCTCACAATCTTTAGTTTACCAAGTTCCAAGAATATAAATTCTGCTTTCAATTTATTTTACTTCACTTTTCTCCAAATATTAGCACTTTAAGTCACTACTGCCCATAAGGCACTGCTGAAAACACGTTCCTGTCCTTTAATTCTACAGCACTTGGAAAGGAGCAAGTTAAGACACCTGCTTTGGAATTCCCTGTCCTCTGAACATGCAGAAATGGCAAGTTTGAAGTTCACTCAGATAGTAGACCATCTCCTCACTGCAGACAGAATGCATACTCTAATTTTTAGAGTGCTTTTTCCAGCCAAAGCCATGAGGCAGATAACAGAAAGCTGTATTTGAGCCAGTGTCATTTAAAGATTACTGTAACGTACCCATGTGCCTTTTCCACCATGTTTTTTTCTTGGGCAGGGAGGGGTGTGGGGCTGTGTGTTATTAAAATTAAAAAAATGTTTTCCTTGTTTTCTCCACGACAGTTTTGGTGTGTAATGCAGAAGGAAGTCACCACACACTTGTGCCAGTTCATGAAAGCTTTTGCCATTCCACTCATTTATTCTAGCTCTCATGTCAGTTCCATTGTTCCGTAACAGTTAAGGTTTTACAGCCTTAAAATAATAAATGCATTTTCTTGTCACATTGTACAAGTCTATCCCACATTGGTTTCACTTTTGAGAAGCAACAATACATGACTTTGAACACCCACTATCACATCGGTGACCAGCAACAGCTACGCAATGTCTCTAAACAGCGAAGTTCAGCTGAACAGCGAGTCAGGATCTCCTTCTGCAGTCTTGGTTTAGCTTTTTTCTAGAAAGATAGATTCTCTGAAAATAGAAAAGAGCCTGCAAATGAACAGACAGCAACTCATACAGACAAGCCAGACAAACAGAGATGCATTATTGAACAACATTTAGAGCATCAATGACAATATTTCTCCATTCCAGGCATTCCCCCGCTGTCCATCCAGAGGACACAATGGAATATGCTTCAATACTGCTTCCATCATTCTGTAGCTTTATCCTTGTCTTCTCTTCTACACAAGAAATGGTTTACAAAGGTATTGAAATGGACATAAACAGCCCGACTGTGACCCAGTTCTCTGTTGGTTCCCTCGACTCCTGTGTTTCTCCCCAGCTATCACTATGGTCATAATCTCCTTTTATTAATAAAGCAACTGTTGCTGCTCTCCAGAACAGCCCTCCAATCTCCATCAGACACTGAAGTCGTGGGGTAGTTTTTGTTACCATTTTTAAAAGCAAATCACAGCTGTCACTACAAGTAGAAGGAGGCAATAAAGCAGTTTGCTTTGGAAAAGTGGTTTTCCAAAACTGATTAATGAATGTGAACTTAAACAATTCCAAAGAAAGTGTCACCTCTAACGGAGTGTTTGTTTTTCCTACTGGAGAAAGGTCATCATTTGAAACAAGATCTACAGGGCAGCAAACAATCATTAAGATGCTTTATTGACAATATCCACTCACCGCAAAAGTTTCTGCCTGCACACAATTAGATCTCAGCTTTTCCATAGTGTTTTATTGGCAGTGGAAAATGCATCAGTACTTTATTGAAAGAAAGCAATAAATAATACTGTGATAAAAATAGTTCAAAAGTAGACTGTACATATTGTTACATAATCTGAAAATACACAAAAGATTAATAGAAAAAACAGAACAGTAACAATGAATTTCAGTTTTACAAGCAAGTTAAAAGTGGAAAACAAAGTAAGAAAGAAAAGACATGCTATATATATTGTTGCATAATAAATAATGCACCATCTGAACAGATTCTTGCTGGCTTTTTAATATGCCATTTACAAGTATCAGATACATTTTCTACTCATACAGTCCAAAATGGCTACACCCATCAAAATGAAAGTCCAGACAACTCTTTAGAACAAGTTTACAAAACACATAGGATGACTTACGTAAGAAAAGTAAGGCCTTTATTAGAAGATGCACTGCTTTAGTGTTCAGCCCATGGTACCTTCATCTTTCCCTACCCACTTGACAGGAGGCTGCAGTGCCTTAAGATTGGTCCATTAAAACCAGTCCCACCAGCATCTTTCCACAAGTGTTTTCAATCAAAAAGATCTAGGACATAAAAAAACGCCTCTCTGTGGCCTGTGGCTTACCACCAGGAATCATTATGAAGTCTGTCTTCCTCAAGTTAAGGAAAAGAAAAATTACAAACAGTTCTTGGTTTATGGCTTGTTTTCAGTCTCTGTGAAGAGTCGCTTTACAAATACAGCAGAGAGTGTTATGAGTGAGTCAATCACTTCTAAAACGTGTTTTCCTCAGCGTCAGAGCTCTTCCCAGCTCTTAAAACAAGTTCTACTTTAAATAAAGGCAAATTGCCACTACTTGACAAGTCCTCTTTGTGGCAGGGTCCAGCTCTGAGGAGAAGGACACTCGTGTACCGCACCTGCTACACCAGCACCTGCTCACCTGAAACAAAGCTGGGCTTGTTTTCAGACCTAACAGCTCCAAAAAGACAAAATATATACTGCTCGGTGTCATGATACTTTTACAAAGGTTATTAAAATCCTTTTCACCTTCAGTTTCATTATTAAAAAACAATGATAATTACAGTAACTGCATAATTTACAAAAACCCTATATTGCTTATAGGGACATATACATACAAGCATTACAGTACATTCAGTTGGAAAGACTAAAATTAGAATAAAAAAATCAGCAATGATTTGATTTGTAGACTGAATAGAAACAGAAAAAGTAAGTAACTATATAAATGAGAAGTCACATAAATATAAGAAACATTTAGATTCTAAAATATTTTCTCTATAGTACTCATGAATTTATTTGCTAATTAAAAACTCTGTAATAAAATATCTCAAAGTGTCCATTTAACAAGTATTAACAGGTTAGGGGTTCCAAATGTTCAAAATGCTGCATATCACCGGTAGAAATAGTGTGGGTAAACTGTAAAAACAACAACAAAACAAACAAGGAACAAACAAAAAGGAAAAGAAACACACACAAAAAAATCCATTAGCAGGTTTCTAACAACATTTCACTGTCAAATTCTCACAAACAGCTCAGGAGTGCAGCAGTCATGCAGCAAAGTATTGCCATGCCACCTTGCATGTAATTTTATTGCCTTCTGCAATCTCCTCTTGCAATGCAAAGTAAAGTACATGAGGTCAAATATTTCTGCTTCCACGATTTTTATCCCAAGTCACCTGCCTATAGAAAATCCTGGAAGAGTAGGGACAGTTGGAGGGAGGGGGAGACTGAAAACTTTGGTTCCTTGGAACTAAAAAAAAATGAAGATAGCCCCGGAGATTATGAACTGACAGCTCCACGTGATGTGAGTTTCTGTGTGCAGGACTTTCTCTGCTCAGGATTTCCTACGTAAGAAATCCACAGAACGAAACTCAAATGTGCAAAAAGGTTCAGAATTGGAAGAAAAGGCAGCCCACACGTGAGTTGGAAGGGGTGCTACCAGTAAGAAGAAAGAAGCTGCAAGAGGAGACAATTTACAATCCACGAGACATACCAGCTAGGGAGAAAGATTCACTGAATTACCTTTCTTAAAAAAAATCCATTATAGTAAAAATTTAAAAATTTAGCTTCTAGACTTTCTTGCAAAATGAGAGAAATACTGTTCAGGAGAAAACACAGCCAAGGCTGCTGAAGAAACACTCAAAATCCTGGAGTAAGACAGCATCTTTCACCAGCCACAAAAAAATATATGTTGTGTTACTGCCCTTTATTGTCAGCTCCAGATTTAGGCTGCAGTTACCTAAATTCAGCTAACCAGTCTAAGCAATCCCAGGGGCATCGAGTATCCAAGGGCTGGAAAACTATGGAATTATCCCTATAACCATCCAATACCAAAGTATCTTTCAGTGGGACAACTTTGACAAAGCAGAGACCCTGAAAAATACATAATCAGAAGTGGAGTGTCACAGACTAAACTACTTTATTCCCTTTACATGCCCAGTTTAGCTCTCTTCCCTCCTCCCCACTTTCAGTAGCTGTGTTTCATCCAAATTTTGATTTCAACACTTTGTACATAGTTTCTGGAGCCTGTTTTAGAACCTTCAAAAGGCTACAATATTGACAAAACTAAGTATTTATACACCCAGCCTTCACTGCAGGAAATAAGCTCTAGATTTTCAATATAAATCTCGCCTGGAAACTTCAAGTTTTCTAAGTGTGTAAAATCACTATGATAAACCCCCTGACTTTTATTCCATAAATAGCTGCTTTACTTGCAGACCTATCAACTTTACTCACCAGGAGAAGGCTTTAACAGGAGTAGGTCCTTACTGTAGCAGAATCCAATCTTTGTGTTCCTGATACACTGCCTATTCCAAGAAGCATGGGAAGACATGCAGAACACAGCATGCATGTTAGTTTTCAAAAAAAAAAAACCCAAACCATCACAGCAATGTGATTACAGCTATGGTACTCACCCAGCTCTAGGGTTACAAGTTAGAAAAGCAGAGTTTATTTTACAGTTTATGTATTAACCACTCCCAGTTTCAGTGGGTAACAAAGAGTTCTAAAAAAACCTGCAAGCCAACCAGCACACAGACATTGGCAAAGGCAATTTGGTAAGTTATTTACTACTTCATGTACTTTTTTAGTGTTTATTTAATATCTCAAAAAGAAGGGTTTTATATAGTAAAGCCTTCACTTATTTTAACTTATGGAGTTTTCCACATGAATCCTGGAAAATATTTTGTGCTAATGACAATACCTAAGATTCAGAAGAGCTCACATTTTAGAGAGTACCATTAGATGTAAAGATTGCTCCTTTGAGCTTTATTCATAAATACAGTCCTCAGAACCTGAGACAACTCTGGCAGATTATGCTGCAGTTCTCACCTTCTGTTCCAATAAAATATATCTTTTAATTGTCTGTTGTAAAACAAATTCAAGTCAAAATTTATTCTCATGATACCACGGAGACTGTTTTTAAACACACAAGGTCCCTCATGTGACAAGTGATCAGATTCCACTTCCAGATGGGGTTTCTGGGATTTGCTTTTGAAAATTCGTATCACTTTCTGTGCACACATTCACCTGTAGACCGTTAAGTGCACACCAATGAATGAAGCAGTGGCTTCAAGCATGATCAATATTTGAGTGACCACTGCAGGGGGTAATGCACATATTACTCAAGTTTTAATAATCTCAAAATCACCTGAGTGTGCTTACTGATACCATTTTTGAATGCATTTTAGTGCATTTCAGAAGGGGGGACTCAACTGCTGCTAATTACAAATGATCAACCACATGATTAGATGACTGCTACTAAAATGTAATTTTCTTTTCCTAGTTTCAATTACACTTATTTCTAACTCTAATTCTCATTTTGCTACTTCAGTGATGTAATAAAGAAACCCCACATCCAGCAGAGCTTCCTGAAATGATAAAGCACCCTATGGTTAAAAACAGCGTTAAATGTACAACCATGCAAAAGGCAGATGCTTTTATGCAGCAAAAAGGTCACTTGAAATTGATTCCCCTGTAAATCTCAGGCAGAAAAGCACATCATGCTTAAAATAACACAAAACCAATACCATCAATCTGCATCTTCTTTGGCTGCATAGAAGGTGAAGACATTGAGGTTGTAACTCTGAAGTTTGCAGGAAGAGTCTCTGCTGATCCAGCTGCCAAACCTCTGATGTCCTTTGGTCTAAACTTCTTTCTCCATGAAGGTGCTCTCCTAAAGCTCTTATCATCGTCCTGTCATATTGACAAGCAACATCAGCAATGCCAAAAATGGAGGATTGTTCCTGACATGAACAGGATTACTGACAATGTTAAATAAATGGATCACCACTGATCTAACTGTGAGGAAATAAGAGGTAAGTGTAGTAAATGCTGTATTGCCGCACATAGTGCTTTGCTTGAGCACTTGGGTCAACTGAACTTCTAATTACCCAAGGGCATTTTTCCTTCCCCCATAAACACATCTGCATCTTTCAACAGTCCCACTTCAGAAACAAAATGTTGCACTCCCTAAATACACTTCGAGTCCCACTTTGAAAAACATCTTTTGCAGAGAAGGTATTGTGTCAGTGCAAATATCCCCACTTGCCAAGCTCCCTTTTAGAAACACTTGAATCCTCTGAATGCCATTTTACCTCCAATGAATTCCCTTTCAGAATTAGGGGACAAGCATCTACGTTATTTGAAGAGATTTTCATGACCAAACTGCCCTGTGCCACTGGAACAGGGCAAACATCTGTCCCTGCCAAGCTCCAAGGAAAAGCACCTGGGAAAACATCGAGCTGCTTTCTGCTAAGTCACTCAAAGCCTAGCAGGGATGCACACAGGGAACAGAGCTGGCAGGAGGGGGCCACAGAAGGGCTGCAACAACTGCATTAGGCAAGAGATGAACACAGAAAGAACCAAGGTTTGTGGTTCGTGGGTTTGCCACTTCAGCCTTAATCTGAACCACTTTCACCACATCAACTCCTGTGAGTACCAAAGATGAGGCAGCACAGAGTTAGGACTCTCTAGGGGAAGTAAAAACAAAATTACAGCATAGAGCAGCTTGAAAGGTTAAAGACAGCACTTTCTCCTTTATGCTGAGGGTTCACAGGGTCTCCACAATACTCTCACTCTTACCAAGTTCTATATTCATCACATTTCAGTGAAGCTGACCCATTTAAGATCAGTGTCCATCAGAAATTACTTGGATGTGTGACCACCCACGGTGATCCTCTACTCCAGTATTAATCCAAATTAACAACACAAGATTTCTTGACAAACACTCAAAGCTACTGGAAATGCTGCTCATCAGGATAAAGTGCCTTTCTCTACCACACCTTGTTAATCTGCAACACCGGTCACTAATTTTCCCATATTTTAGGTAAAGAAGAATCAGCCCAAAATGCTGCAATTAGACATTAACCACACGAGCTGCAAAAATAAACTTGGAAATCTCAATACTTTAATGTTCAAAGCCATCTTACCTAAATACACAAACCCTGCCAATATTTAGAAACTCTCACACACCAGCAGTTTCAAGTTAAGGTTTCTGTCACTATTCTGTCAAAAGCTTCAAGAGGTTCAAGCTAAATTCTTTCATATAAATTCTTTCTGATAAAGTTTCCAGGATTGTAAAATGGGTCAACAGCTCAAGTAACTTACTTCATCAAGTCTTCTGTCAGTGCCCATAGCAAGGAGGTTATTAAATTCCCTCTCCAGAACAGCACGAGCCTAAAGTTTGTGGTATGAAAGAAATGGAAATTAATTTCAAAAGATTAGTAATAGTAACCTACAATGATTTTGAAAACTTAATAGAACCCAAGTTGTTTAATACTTTCTTATCAGATTAATAAACATACCTCATACTTCAAAAGTCAGTACTCGAGAAGTTACAATTTAATTTGTAACTTATTAAAAATTTAAGGAACACTTAACAGCTCTCCCTTAGCTGTGACAAGGAAGTTCATGATTCTGGCTCAAAATCAATCATTTCACAGTAAAAACTATCAAACAACAAAAATGATGAGTTTTACATGAGTGCTGTGGATATGAACTATAAGGAAAACATTTAAACAGGTTTCTTCCCCTAAAACAAATTTACCCATGAGAATTGTTACTACCAAACAGAAAACTATAAAAGAGAAGCACAGTTTGAAGTTTTTCTCTTATATGATAACGGGCAATGTTCCATTTCTAAAGTTTCTAGAGCTGGGAATAGAAAGCCATGCACTTACCTATGCAAAAAGCCCAGTCAGTTCCATTTTTAACCTCCCCATGAGCCACAGAGGAGCTCCTCGGTGCTTACCTGGGTGTTTTGGGTGGGGATTTGCAATAGGAGAGCTAATGCAACGTAATCAAATGATTCATCTAAGGCCACAAGTGCACCATGGACTCCGCTCTCGAGAAGGTTATTGGCGTATTCTTTCAGACCGATGGACATGACCCAATGGATCATCCTTTCGTTGCTCCACACAAGGACATCTGTGGAGGAAACCACGGGAAAAAGAGTTATAGCAAGACAAAGTTTCTGAGCAAAATCACTCACGGTCTTACATTTCAAGTGGAAAGTTTAGAAGTTTGCTGGAAGGCATTTCATAGTGTAACAGTAAAGGGGAAGAGCAGGCACGGAGGCATCTAAGCAAGCTGTGTACAAGGTAACCCCACATTTTTTAGTCTAACATATTAGAGAAAAGACTTCTGATATTAGGCAGGGAACCAAATTTCTATGAGAACTCTGAAAGTGCTATGAAACCCCACCCTGCTTTTTCTTATTCCTCCTTGTTGAATAATCACCATGAATTTGGAAGATATAAATACCTAAGTCAGTTAGATATTTTTTTCATAAGCTGCTGGGGGGAAAAAAAGAAAGGAAAAAAAAAAGTAACAAACCCCCTCCTATCCTCATAAAACATTTAATTTCAAACTCCAGAGCAGAAAGAGTTTCAAAAATGCTCACATTTATAGCACATCTCTGCACAAATAAATATTTAATGATGTGTTTCATCACTCACTGTCCAGAGCCTACATCCAGACGCACCTCCTGCATTTAACACCTGGTATTTTATAAATGATTCCTTCCTCTCTTAATAAATTTTTGAGGTTGATCAGTGAAAGCACGTTAGAATCAGACGGAGGTAAAGATAACACACAAACCTTTAATTTCATTCTGACTTTCTTCTCTTTTCCTTTCAAGTTCTTTTCTGTCGTAATTCAGTCTTCGTAGGCACATGATTCCACACTGAAAACTGTTTCTGTTTAGAAAAGAGAAAATTAATTGAGCAAGGCACTCGGAGACAATGCAGACACTGTAAGTTTGGGGGAGGCCTAAGGCTCCTTACCTGTGAAAGCTGTCCACCATCTTCAGCTGCCCACGCAGGTCCTTCTTGGTCAGGTGGTCCAGCATTCGAGCATCCACAAGGCATTCCATGAAATAGCTGCGGTACTGAGGGAGCCCCAGGCTCGGGAGCCACTCGTTGCCAATCCACTCATGGTTCATATCACCATAGGCTAGTGTCTGGTTTTAAAAATACATTCAGGAGTAAGCTTATTAAAGTGAGAAACAGACAGCAGATTTGAAAGAAAGCCCTTACTTAACTGCCTGTGAAGATAAGCACATCAAAATACTAAATCCTACATGTGTGTTTGCTGATGAAGTCATCAACATGGAGAAAAGTCAGTTTAGAGATTCAGATCAGCATGCAAGAACTGGCTTAATGTATACCAAGGAATAGCATGAAAAAAATATGCAAGAGCTAATAAAAATAAAAAACACTACATATATATACATACATACACAATTTGATGCCAAAAGCCAAGGAATTTCATTGTGTTGAGATGTTATAAACACTGTCTCTTGAAAACTGGGGGGGATTTTATTTTTCATGTGACTTTATAAAGACAAGATATCAAAAATATAACTGCAGGCTTTTCCTAATGCACTTATCTGTTTTCAGAAACTGATCAAAGCCTCCTACGGAAGAACAAGCCATTCTAAATCCTAGTCCTTACCCTAAGAGACCTTTCTCACTGCAGTTTTGATCTTCCAATCAACCAGGTCTTTTTTGGAGAGGTATCGAAAGAGATGAGAGTTTGTAACTACATATCTAATCATTCTTTTTTTCTGAAGGGTAATAATTCCTTTTTTTTTTTTTTTTCTTCTGTGCAATTAAAAATCCAAAGCTTTATTTCCCCTCTAGAGGAAGCACCTTCCAGCAGGGAGCAAGGCCACAGGGAAATGCACTTCTGCGAGCCATCAGAAGGCAGCAGAGTGAAGTTACTGTGGGCACAGGGAGCCAAGACTGTTATCACTGACAAGCAGCAAATGAGGATCTGAGACGTGGTTAATGGGACTTAACCAGGTTTAGTTTGGAGGGCAGCCAAGAGAGAAGAGACTATCCAGTCCAAAGATATGGGGCAAGGGTAAATCCTGAGTTTTGTTTATACCCCTGTAGAAATGCTCAACTATATCAATGCCTGAAAATACAATTAGGATTTGGCACCACTTTAAGGCAAAACAATTAATCAAGGGGGATTTCAGAATTAGTGCATAGAAATCTACTTAACTATCTAGGCTCAGGGTGTCTTGCTGCACACCTGTGATGGTGGCTGGGTTGAGCAGGGCCTTTCTGCACAGAGCACTTATTTTTCTTGGACTTCTGGCTCCCCAGAGAGCCAAAACATTAAACTATTGAAATCACCTAAATATAGAGATGTACCTTCCAGGTATGTATTGTACAGAGATAAGTCTATGGCTTTCCCCTCTCCCAATCCCCAAGCCACACACAGAATCACTAAAAGGATAAAAGGAAAAACAGATTCTTTCATGCTCTAATGATTGCAACAGTTTACATACAGTCTGTAATATTAGAGAAAGTTTCCAACCTGAGCCCAGCTTCCCTCCTCATCTTCCTGTTACGTGGTTAGAAAAGCAAAAGAACACACACATATTAGTATTTAAGTTTAGTAAGGAGACCAAAGTTAATGGTGCACTGCAAGACTCTACTTCTACTGCATACAGAAAAATCTAGATAAAGCAGGCATCATGCAATGTGAAAAATTATATACAAGGCACTTATTTTGTATGAGAAGTTGCAAACCCCATTTACAGATTAAGTTTTCTGAGGAGAAGAGATTTCTGCACCAATAATTCAATTTGTCTATTAGTTAATCAAATCAGAGCTCCATTTTACAAATTAGAGTTTTGTTTACAATCTTATCAATGTTGATTTTTTTTTTTTTTTAATTCCCTTCTGGGAAAAAACCAAATAACACTATCAAGATGCAAGTTACAAGGTTAATAATTAGAAGAAGAGATGATCCAGAATTTTAGTGTGCTAATTTGAAAAAAAAAAAAAAAAAA
>VWZG01001798.1:29539-72799 GCA_013396735.1 Grallaria varia
AAAAGGCACTTGATTCAAAAGTTCAAAAAGTGGGAAAAGCACTCTAAGGAACAGAAGTGGCAACACTGTAAACTAACCGTTTGTTGTGTGGCTGTAAGATTTTCCATCTCTTCATGTGTTACCCAGACATTTCCCGTGGTCTAATATGACCCCACAGGGAACCAATCCCATCCAGTGAAAGGAAAGCAGTAACAAAGAGGAGAGGGTGCAGAACAAATAAGCAATCGGTACATGTAAGGAGCAGGCATGGGCAAAGCAATGGTCTCTAAAGTGACGTACAGGTACATCTACTCAAAGTAATGGCATGCAATAAAAGCCTAGGAGAGGGACCAGCCTCCTTCAGACACTCCCAGGGCTGCACATGGGCAGCAGCTCCCCCTGACTTCATTCCTGGGGAAACACTGCACTGCTCTGCTCTGAAAAATGCAGGTATGCAATCCCAGGAATGACTGTGGACTGCAGGGCAGACAGACTCATGAGAGAAAACTCCCACTAAGTGTCTGAATTCACTATACTACAGAGAGACAGGTGTATCCTATGTAGTCTGAATTATTTGGAGTTAATGGCCTTATATGTGGAGTACAAGAACCTCCAACTATTTTAAAAATTTCTGTACACACACATCTACTTCATCTGCATCATAAATTCTTCCGAGGCCAGAAGACCAGAAGATGAGGCAACTAACACACACTCTAAATATTTTGGATTACATACTTATACTGAAATAAACTTCTCTTTTCCTTGAGAAAGAAAACGTAGCTATTTCTCCATTTAATTCCCATGAAAGGAAGAAACATCCTACGTTTAAATAATGTGTTCCTTCTGCAACTTCATGCTTCCAGAAATTCTTAGCTGAAGCTCAAATCCTTTCAGTTACGTATTTACAATCAAATGGTGGGCAATTCTAAAGGTGCTAAAAGATGATTAATGCTGGATCTCACGTTCCTTACCGTCCTGGAGGTGGGAGGAGCAGACGGGCTCGTCAGTGACATGATCTCCTGGATGGCCAGCCTCAGCTTGAGCCTGTGCAGGGGGTTGCTGATCCCAATTTCCCTCTGGATCTCAGTGTCAGACAGGGCTGACATGATAGCACCACTTTTCACATTGGCTCGGCAAGCAGCCACGTACCAGGCTGGCATCCCAACCCACAGCTGCAACACAACAGAGGGGAGTAAACACCAGCTGGGAAGCAGTCCCAGCTTCAAAACCTTCCACTCTTTAGAAATCTGCATATTGAGGGCTTTTTTTTTGCTTATTTTAGAAGGACCACTTACCTCCAGCCACACAACCACAGTAGGCCCATCCCATTGTGCAAAAGGCAAACCTTGCCTCCTGGCTTCCTCCAGCAGCTCATGCCTACAAGTACAGAAATATTTATAAGTTATAATCGATGTTACAATTGGAACTCTGCATTCAAACTACCTTCTTTCCAAGAGTTAACTTATTCCCTTCTCAGCCTTACATGATGCACCCACTAAGGCAGCACATGGACAAGCACTATGCAGGGATGAAAGCTGAACTGGACTGGAAATTTGAGAGCAGCAGGGAAATTTGTGTCTGAAAGCCCTAATGACACTCCAAACAACACTCCCAGCCCAAAGGGGAGATGTCAGACTTAGCTGGCCATCAGACTCTCAGTGGCTGCAGTTTTCTGTACAGCAAATTAGCCTGTGGTCATTTCTCCTCATGGTGCAGATTTGAAACCTGTGGCAGTGCATGAGCACATCAGATGCCCACGTCCATCAGGCTGTCAAAGCTGGAAACTGGGACAGTGACCATTCCACTGGTGAATTTCTGCAGCAGCCTGTCAGAATTCCAGGCAGAGCTTCGGACAACCATTATATTCAGAGAGCCATGCTTTGGCAATTACATCCCAAAAGGCTGTGTACTGAAACTCAGCTTTCATCTCCTGTGATGACACCGTTTCCTCTGTTATTCTGAAACACAAGAGCCTGAAGTTTAATATTGACAATTCAGCTTACAGAAACAACGGAAGCTCACAAGGTCCTTACAAACAGCTGCCAAAAATGGTTGACAAACCCAAAGACAAAAACTAGTGTTGTGGGTATAAGGAATGCAATGCTGCTTGGCTATGCCTGTCTGAAAAAATAAAGTCTTAAAAAAGCGTATTTACGCTGCCTTGGAAAGCCAACTGTATATGGGTAAGCCTCTACTCACTGTCCTTAGAAATTCTGAAAAAACAACTTGACCTAATTAGACAGTTTTTACTGGTTTATACTATTCATCCATGCCTGCCCAAGTGCAGAATGAAGATCAGCAGCAATCTCCAGACTCAGGTTCCTACACCATGTATTTATCACTTTCTCACTATTTAAATAACATCTCCTTGCCTTTTGAACTCTGTCACTGGATAGACCTAAGGTGGTAAAATATTTAGAAGTTATACACATATTAAAAACCACAAGGCATCCTGAACAGTAGTAACTGACAGACTAGGAGCCTTTTTGCTACTAGTACAGAGTGGATATGGAGCATTCAGCTCTTTTAGACAGATCTGCAATCCTCTGGTTATATTGGTTAATAACAAATATTAAAAAACAATTAATGAAGTAATGAATATACTGTTTTATCAACAGATGGTACTTCGCCACCTGCAGGACAATAAATTCCTACTGGTCTAGAAGAACCTCCCCATAATTTTTCCTAATTACATGTGCTGCCCAGAGATGGAAAAAGGGCAGAAGGGAAGGGACTACCAGAAAACTGGTTATAAATAATGATTCTAAGGTACCATTTAGAGACTCAGCAATTAAGGGGGAACAGTGTTCAGCAGTCAGCAGCTCAACAGCTAATTTCACCAACAAAGAAGAGAAGAAATACATGTTTGTATGTTTCAGAAAGATACATGTACTTCTAAATCAGGAATGAAAGATCACCTATTTTCCTGCTGCTGTGGAACACTTTACATTAGTCCCACAAGTCACTAGCCCTGAACACATTCAGTTCTGCTCCACTTTGTTGCTTAAAGATTTAAAAATTAGTGGAAAAAAACCCCAAAAGATAAGAAACTATAAAATACTGCTTGATAAGAACAGATTAAAATGCTTAACACTGTATTTTCCAGAAAGGAATACAATTTTTTTTCCAAGTACTTTAACTTCCAAATTGGTGACTTTCTCTTCCTTTTTGGTGGTTGTATTGTACAGAGTTCAGAGAATTCCAGTGTAATTTCTGGTAGTTTTGTAAGTCTCACTGTGTAATTCACGTGAGCCATGACACAGTAAATCCTCTGGAGTAGTACAGGGAATATATCAAAAAATCTAAGGAGAGGTTATGATGCAAACTGGCAACTTATGGTGGTATCATAATGCAGAAAAGAACTGCATGGCTGGAAGGGAGTGTTATGTGATGGAGGCAAATGCAGAAATAGAAACAAAGAAAAAATGTTTATGAGGAACTTTATGCAAAAATTATTCAACTGATCCAAAGAGGAGTGCAACCATGAAGTGGAAAATTAATTGCAGAATTCGTTCGTGTGCAGTGAGAGAAAAAACATGTTTTCATGGGAAATCATTAAAGCCAAAGCTCAAGACTTAGTGCAGGCTCAAAACATGTCACGGGAAGAATTCAGAGGCAGCTGCTGTTCCATCTGCTAATGATGCACCGATGCTTCTTTTCCTATAGCAGAGAACTTCCCTTTTCCAACTTCACGGGGACACTCCCTGCATTCCAGGGACACGTGATCAGATCCCTGGAAGATCCACTGACTGGGCCAACAGTTCCACTGTGATGACACCACTGAGGAAGTGGGGGCAAAATCCAGCCTCACATCCTGGTGAGATAAAAACCATCGCAGCAGTGTCAGCAGCACTACCAGATGGTACAAACCTGGCACTGGGAGGGATAAAAGAATGCCAAAGGAGTCGCTGGCTACTGGAGTAACTCCAAGGTGACAAAACCAAGGGATAAATGTCTGCAGACTTAATAAAAAAATTGGCAGAACTTCCCTTGCAATGGGAGCCCAACCATGCTGCTGCTTGTTGTTAGACACATTACAGAGGCATCTCATGCAGAACAAAGAAACTGTGGACACAGGGGATGAGAAGTGATGCCCAAACTGCAGGTGCTGGATGGTGCAGGGAATGCACCAGACCCTTTAAAGACCATCTGAAGGATCTGGGTTTGAAAAGGCTCTTGGCAGGCAAGGACACAACAAGCCCACAAGGAAAATAAAGCAGCTGGGAGCAACCTCAGTGTCACTGGGCTAAGGCTGCATGGGAATGCATAAATCGAGGTCTTGCAGCCAGAGGGGAATGCTGCACTCCAGATTGCTTGGAAGGAACCACAGAGAACTGATTTGGAAGAAGTTCACAACAGAGAAAACACAGTAGTGTGGAGGAGAAAAGAGACACTGATGGAAGTGAAAGAGTTTCAAGGTGTAAAAACTGAACCCCAACAGCAGCAAAACATGAGAACAACTCCAGGCAGAGCATCAGCAGAAAGCTAATGTCCTTATTATAGATTCAGTAACTTCGAGGAGGAGTATCTTAAATTTAGGTTTGGCTTCCTTTCTGATTAATACAGTACTAAGTTTGTTGTGTTGCACACAGAAAAGCACACATACAGTTGTGGCAAACACTGTCAATACTACAGCTCACTAAGAAGATGGACACAACACTAGAAACAACTCAGAGTTAGTAAACAACGAGCAACAGTTTCACAGAGGTACATCCACCTTGGAAACAAACTGCCACAAACACCTACTATTGCTAAACAGCTTTCAAACCCCAAATCACAAAAACTAATTTAATCTCAAGAGGGTTTAATACTTCCATTGTAAAAATTCACACCATGCAAATCAAGACAAGACAATGAATTACATTTCACACTGAACTAGGTGACACTGGATTTATTTCAGCAACACATTTTCATAATATATTCTTTGGAATCTAGTATTTCCTCTCATAATTAGACTTCTTGGAAAAAAAGGTTCAACTTTTTTAATATATTGCTAAAAAATCCAAATGAGATTTATCATACTTCCACAACAATCCTGATAAAATAAATATAAACTTACCCTGATTTTGCACTACCACATCAAATGGTAAACAAAAGGAAAATAAAATAATGAAGGAAAAACATAAAACTAGGATTAAATGGAACTCAAAGGCACACAAAACCAGACAAATAATGTGTACTGTAATTTAATTCTGTAGCTATAAATAGGTTTTTGCTAGCAGACATTGAATAGTGCCCTCAGCCTGTTTGTGCACATGCATGCAGACATCAGAAAGATAAGCAAGCAAACAGGGATTAGAGGCAACTATAAATAGAAGTAGCTGTCGTTGTTCCAGGCATTCAGGTAACTGGACTTCTCTCTGCTGAAAACAAGACTTTATAAAAGCAAACAGCCAGCCCCAAGAATCTGTTTTAACCCACTCTCCACCATTACCAAAATGAAAAGCAACTCAGGGCAGCTTCCCCACTTTTTCCTTTTGCTCAGGAGCATCTTTGACCCTCTGGGGTAACACTGCTTCCCAGGATTCTGAAGCAGCTGAACTAGAGTATCTTACTGGGATTTTTAAAATTACAGATTCAGGTTCTTCCAGTATGAAAAGGTGCTCCAAGAGAGATGGAGACAGACTTTGGAATAGCTCAGGAAGGCAATTCCAAACTAAAAGTTTTCCTTTGTTTAATACAGACTCTTGCCTTTTAAGCAATCAACAACACCCAGCCATAAATTACACTTTAAGTAATACCAGTACATTTTTGAAGGGCAGAATGTTTACAAGGAAAGTCACGATTCATCTGCAACTGCACTTTCTGCACTTCTTAAAGCAAGCCAGTATAGATCATTCTGCTTGAGAATGAAACATGCGGCTGGTATTGAGAAATACCTTTATTGCTCAAAGAACAATTTCCAGATGACCAGACTAAAACTATTTATTCGACCAAGACGTGGGGTATGACTTTAAAGCTCTGTAGGAAAGGGGAAAATACCAGATCAGAATAATGTACGCTTGCCTTCAGTGCAGCAGTCTGAGGAAAACCAGCTGAGCCTTCTGTTAGACAAACAAACCCACATTCCATTCCCACTTTCCAAACCAACACGCTGCTGGTTTTCATTAGCAGCCATCAGGCATTATTCTTATTTGTTAACATGACCTAGGTACTGCAAGAAACCCCTTGCAAAGACAAAATTAACACACTTTTTTTTCCCATCATTCACTGGTTTGACTTCAGAAAGTAAATAAAAAGGCAAGACCTGTCTGAGCTTTGTCAGCTTTTTGACACAAGAAAGGCAGCTGAACAGAAGCAACAGAAGTTCAAGGTATATGGCTCAGCTTTGGGTGAAAAAATGCAAAGAATGCCTGATCCTACTTATATAAATTTGAGTGTTTCGCGTATTACCATGTAAGCCTTAAATCAAGATTTCTACTGGTAGCAATATCTATTTTTCACCTATGATTACAGTCTTTGATTCATCTCTTCTAACTTTAACAACAACAAGCATGCAAGTAGATATTCAGAAGTTGAACAGTTAACTAAAGATCTTATTGGAGACACATTGAAAAAAAATTCTCATGACTAGGAAAAGGTAACTGAATAAAAAGTGCCATAGGAAAAAGGAATAGCCACAATTTGTATATAAAAAGGAGAAAATCAGGGTTATATGGTGCAAGGAAAAAGACTTCAGCTGTTAAAATGTATCAGAGAAAATGTCAAGACAGCCTTAAACAGAAGTGAAAAAATTAGAGCAGAGAGAAGCAGTTGGCAGCTGCAACACAGCAGGGCAGAGAAAGGAACAGCAAATTCACACAGAGGGATGTCAGCACTGAGCACCCTGTGCTTTCACTCTGTCACCCCCTTCACACTCTGGAGCAAGTAACAGCCTAAGGCAACTTTGGGAAAAACTACAACTGAATTAAACCCAAACCAGGTATTAAATAGAACAAATTTTGGGGAGTGTTTGGAAAGAGTCCACTTTATTCTCTAAGTTTCTTTATTATAGCATTCCAATAAGGTTTCAGCACTGAAATGAATTTCAGACTTACCATGACCTATGCTACTATTAATGTTCTGGAAAAAATAGTGAAAAAAAAAACCAACCCCAACTATGGAGGCTTATTAGCCATAGCACCATATTAGGCAAAAATATACAAAAATGAAACTAAAAAATAAACCACAGCATTCTTAAAGAAAGCAATACTATAACAACAGAGGAGTAAAAATATTTGATAGCTTACTTTTTCTGCATTTTCCTGTTTTTCTCTGCCTGACCTCCAAGCTTGCTGAGACCCAAGGCATCCTGAGAGGAACCATCTCCTTCTCCCATGCCACCTGAAAAAACCCAACCAAAGCCCAGTCTTATGTTCTCAATCAAGCATTTAATCCTTTGCAACGTTACTGATCATGTACAAAGGCAAACCCCCCAGCCCACCCCCCTTACTGTGCAAAACAAAAAGCAGACCCACCTTGCCCTAATCCTTCCTTGCTTGGTTGGCCAGGCCGTCCCTTCTCCTTCTTGCCAAACAAGCGGCCAATTGAGGATTTGATGCCCTTCTTTTTGGGAGCTTTGTGAAGGGAATCTTGGCTACTGTTACTGCTGCTGGGATTACTTGTTTGCCCGTCTTGAGAACCTGTTGAACTGTACCCAAAGAAAGTCATAAAGCAGCCCACGTAAAACAAGTTCACCAGTGTGAACAGCGAGAGACACACTCAGGGCTCTGTGCAAGTTAAAAGCAGTTCAGTAACTCACTAATGACATCTGATTTCAGCCTTTACGAGTCGAGAAATTTATCTATTAAAATACATATAATTCAAGAGAAAAAGCAGAGAAAACAATGCAAGAAAGGAAGGAAGGGAAATAAAAATTATATTCTGCAGCAAGGAACCACAAGTCAACAGAAGTGTTTGAAGTGCAATTCAGAGAGGCCAAAGTTGCCAACACAAGTTCCTGACCAACTCAGGCAGACAGCAAAAGCTGGAAATACTCGAGTGGAAGCCATCCCAGACACTTAGGCACTTTGGAAAGAACACATGTCAATCAAAGTGATGCTAATTTTGCAAGTTATTCTCAAATTTAAACCTAAATTCCAACTTGGAGAGTGAAATTTCTGTATTTGTCATTTCCTAAACAAGAAGCAAACTTAATGCAGATTTGAGCACCAGAAGAATTCTTCACATCAAGCCATTTTGATCATTAACAAAACCTGTATTCTTATTGCTTAGGTACCACAGTCACCACTTAGGTGTTCACACCCTTGACTTTTGAGAAACGTATCAACATCTAGACTAACACCCTACAGGCTGAACAGCTCTGCACACTCAGGCTTTTCCTCTGCTGCTGGAAATGCTGAGCCTGTGGCAGGGCTGAGGCATTCCCAGGCACACTCACTTCCTGATGTCCCTGATATCTTCGTGGCTCACGGTGTGCAAAGCTCCTTTCTGGACTCTGTCCAAACGCAGCGAGCGAGGCGACGAAGGCGGCGACGTCTCACATTTGATTGTGGCTTTGTCATCTCGTACCTCTTCTCTGGAAGCTGGAGACTAATGGGAAATGAAGGAAAACTTGAGAGGGAAATGCCAAACCACGCGTGTAGTATCAACACTGCAGAAAACAGTGAAAGGAAAAGTCAACTATTTCAGTGCTAAAAGGATTACTCTTGCCCTTACCATTCTGCAGTTGCCTATTTTTTGCTTGACTTTTTCCTGAATTTCTCATTACCTTCAGAGACAAACTACTAAATTTCAGTCTTGGCTACTGGAATGAGCAATTAGCACTTATCTTTTATTCGCTCAGAGAGCTGAGAACTAAAGTAAGTTCTTAGCATCACAAAACTAATGTACCTGACTTCAGTTTGAGCAAGGGCAAAGACAGAAAACCAAAGAGTCCTGTGAAAAGAATCATTAGCAAGATTACTGACATTATTAAGTCAATTTCTACACACTTGTGGCTATGGCAGATCTTAAAAGTTTTAGTGAAAGAAATTATAACTTTTTTCTGTGTGCACTGACAGATCTTTAAAATAAAAGAGGGATGCATCAAGACTGCAAAACAATGTTTACAAACAGAAAGCAGCACAACAGTCCACACCAGCAAAGAAAAGCCAAACAAAAAACTCCCCCACCAAACAAATGCACACTTATGCCAAAATGACAAACCATAATCTTGCCTTAATAAAGAGTTAGCCTGCATATGCTTTCTTTTATGTTCCTGTTATCCATTAATGACTTTGGGGCCAGGGAAGGAGAGGAAGGAGCACACCATTAAACAAACTAAAGATCTTTACCTTTCTACGGTGTTTCCTTAAATCACTAGGCTGACAGATGCGTGCAAAGAAAAGAAATTTGGAAAAACTGTATTTATTGTAAACTGCAGCACAGACTGAAACAACTAGTACAGAGACAAGACGTATTAGGGAGAATATAAATAACAATTACAACAATGGCACAGAGGAAGATACTGAGTACGGAGGACTCTTTAAACCACAGATTACTTAAAATGTATCCCTGAAGAGAGGAAGAAAACAAAATAAACACAATTGGTTATCTACTGAAGCAGGGAAGACGTTTGAGTGTAACGGTACTACAGGCAAAGTAGCACACAAAAAGTGCAGCATCTTCAGCAAGAAAAACAGTCAAGTGTTGCTTTTAAAAGGTGAGAGATTTCCAGTCACTGTCAAGGACTTGCCTTGACCCTACATATCACCCACGGCAGCCTCAAACACATTGTCTGCACTAGTCCCTCTCACAACTTGGGGATTGCTGCAGCTGTTTCCTACACAGCACAAAAAGCAGCCAATATTTAATAACTGTGAAAGACAACAGTGCCAACAATAGCTGGTTTTATACAGGAACAGGATTCTGTACTTTTTAGTAAGTTTAAAGTGCTTGGATGTTCGAGCAAGAGTCCACCACCACTTTTATTTTACCCTCCATCCAGCCCAGAATCCCTCCTTTCCCAGGCACTGCTCACCTCTGCCACTGCACAGGGCAGGGCAGAAACCTCGAGCGACACGAACAAGTTACTCAGACTCATGCTGACAGAAGTTAAATGGAGATAATTTGTTTAACAGTTCTCGTTATTTAAAAAGGCTGTAACCAAAAATAAAGTCAGTCTCCTTTGAAGTGGGACAGGAGGAGGGGTGTTGCTTCCCTCCCACAAAGGATGACTTTTAATCATTTTTGATGGAGGATACATGTAAACTACGCAGCATTAATATGTAAGGTTTTGTTCAATCTGACTGTAGAGTACTACACTAATCAATCATTCATTAAATCATAGAAGGGACCTTTAAAGACGATCCAGTCCCTCCTCAAGCTCTTGACAGAACACCTTAGACTCATTTTATCCCTGCTGGATCTTTGATCTCTTAAATCTGATGACCCACAGAAATGCAAACGTTTCCCCCATGGAATGAAAACTGTCCCCCAGAAGTGGCCAAGAGAGCTGTAGGCTTCACAATTTATCATGTTGATGCTTTTTGATCATGAGGGACTTTCAACTGACTGAACTGCACCACCACTACTGCAGACAACGTTCTGCTAATTTGCCTATACGATCATCAACTGATGCAACTTTCTATTAAAGCACTGAAAGACAAAGCAGAACTCTGAATAATAATTCACAAGGCTAATAATTCACAATAGCTGTTCCAGCAGTTTCTAGAAAGCTCTTGTTCTGTAATTCTAGAACAGCTTGTTTTCAAGGTTTCACAGATCAGTTGCCAGGTTCAAAAACCATCAAATGCAGTTGCAAACAGCAGATCAAGTGACTTTAATTCACAATTATGATCTGAAGTGAACTTCAATAACAGTTCACTATCCTTCAATCACATTAGATTTTAACACAAGATACATTCTCCTAATCTAGTTTTTGGGAAAAGAGCAACTTAAATTTGTATACGGTTTTATGCAAAGAAGTATTTTGCTTAATTACTTACTGTGAAATTTAGAAGATAAAGCACCCCATATCCTGAATTTTGATAGGGTTTTTTTTTTTTTAAGAAGTGTGCTTGACCATGCATACATGGCTAGAGCTAATATAATGATTTTTTTTTTTTAAATTCAAAAAAGGCAAAATCATTCCTTTTCATGAAAAAATTACGACTTTTTGGTACACACACACATTAATGTTAAATAGCCAGCAGAAGTACTTAGCTGAAATACTTGTTTTTAAACACTGCTATCTGGAAGAGCCCAAATGAGCCCAGGCATTTGCAGTCCAGGTGCTCTCAGAGTGATGGGCAGCAGCATTGCCTGTCAGGTTGGGATGGCTTAGACATGACACAAGTGCAGGAACCCAAGAGAATAACGTGTAGCAAGGACGGTGTGGCACGTACAACTAGTAAGGACAGTTTCCAAAAGCACATGGAAACCTGGACACAAGGCAAGGTGTCTAGAACTAAATCAGAAAAGGAGCTTTTCCTAGAGAGTGCTTGCAAATAAATACCAGTATCCAAGGTGCTCCTTACTGAAAGGCATCCCAAAGATCATCAACTGTTTGCTTTGCTTTCTATGTAAAAACAAGAAAGGAGAAAACTTGTACCTTGTTTTTACAGATGTGTTTACACGCATGGGGCAGCTTCCAGAAGGTTTAATTTTCCTAAGCAGTCATATAAATGTCAAAGAATGGATCTCATCTTTCTCTACTCATTGAACTACGGAGCCTGAACTGTTTCATCAGCCACAAGGTCTAACAGATACACCTTTTACCCACCAGCCTTAAGAGCCTAAAACAGGACACTGGCACTCATTAATATTAAAATAGCAGAAGAGCAGTGATACCATCACAATCCTCCAGATTAATATGCAAATCACTTCTTAGATGAATGTTTAGTGGAATAGAGGACTGCTAAAAATAAAGTTTAAAGCAGAGGGAGAAAGTGGTTGCTGAGCAAGGGCTGGAAAGAAAGCATTATTTCTGCTGGAAAGGGGAGTCTGAAGAAAGCCCATAACAAGAGAAGGAACACTCAGGCATGAGGTGTTGACCAAGTAATAGGACTGAGCTCTGAATGTTTTTCCTAATCACTATATCTTACGCTTTTTAGAGAAGTTGAAAGGAAGCAGCAGAAAAACCTAGAGAGGAAGAGGAAACTGAACAACCCATGTCCTAGAGAAAAGAAACACTCTTCCAAACCCAACTGGAGTGAAAGGGCACGTACCAGCGTCATGATGCCCAATCTGTCCACCTCCCGCGCCGGGCTGTGCGGGACCCGCCTTGGGGTGGAGCGGCCACTGCCAGGGGGGGAGGACCCAGCCAGGGACCCAGCGGCGTAGGGAGCAGGGATGGAGCTCATGGAGCGGAACCGGCCGTGGGCGTCCAGGCTGCCGCTGCCCACCCTGCTCTCAATCTCCTCCGCACGCTGCTCCGTGTTCTCCTTCTCCTCCTGGATCAGCCTAAGGGACAAGAGAGTGCCCGAGGAACAGGGCGTTCAACCAAGGGCCATAGGAACAGAATCACTGCAACGTGACCCTTTTCCAAGCAGTTTTTATCAAAGCCCTGCCAGCGGGCAGGCCGTACCTGATCTCTTTGTTGATGGCATCCAACTGCTCTTGAAGCATGATGGCCAAAGTCTGAGCATCAGCCTGACCACTCGGTGACAGCAGATCCACGGAACTGAATATGGTCTCCCTGTCATCCTCCACATCGGACACATCCACGTCACTTTCAAAGGCTTGGGCCACGTTTGCCAGCACACTTGCTTGCTGGGCTCGCTCCCAGTCCTGCTCGTTCAGAGTCTGAACCTAAAAGAATCCATAAAAAAACCCAAATAAATCCAAACTCAAAGGGCAAAAACGTGATGTTTCTCTTGATTTTTCAAGGCATTCAAAATAATTTTTATAAGTTCACTCACATGCTGAATGCATCCATCAAGACAGCGAGTTTTAGAGAAATGCAAAGAAAAAAAAGCTGTAATGTAGGAAACTTTTAAATTTCACTGAACTAGAAGATGCAAAATGGACAGGCTCATTGAATAAATTCAAACATCTCCTATCTTGGCTGTACACACTATAAGCTACAGCAGGATTTTGCTAAAAATTCCATGGGAATTTTGGAATCAGTCCTCAAAGGGACTTGAAACTGCTTGCAGAACAGTAACACATTAGATTACGAGTGCAGACACAAAAGTAGGACAGTTTCAGATTGTATTTTATGGGCTTAGCAAAATTAAAAAACGAAACTGAAGTTCAAAACCATGATCTTGCAATTACTTGCTCACAATTACAAAGACCAGTAGCTGTGCCTTAGTTAGTAAAACAGGATCTACAAAACCTACTTGATTGCTACGTAGATTCTAAAAACTCTTTACAATGATTAGCCCTGCGTAACCTATTTTTTGGTCACACTTTTATTTGTATTTTGATGTCAGAGTTGTGTTACCTTTGAAGGCTCATCTCTGAGAGCTGCCAAACGCCCCTTCTGGGGACGCCTCAACACAGAGGAGGTGCCAAAGGAGTCTGTGTGGGTGTCACCCACAGAGGAAGATGCCATGGGGAATCTGAAATCTGGTCTGCTGGAATACACAAACAAACATTTCATCCTTACAAAGGGAGGAGAAAGCAGACAACATATTAAAACAAAAAAAAAATTATCACCCAAATGACTCTTCTCGTCCCTACAATCCCAGTTGTTTCTAAGTAATGCAAAAACTGCTTTATATGCTCCATAAAAATATAAATTTTATAGATATGACTAAGGTATTTCCACTTAGACAAAAACACATTTAGCATTGTGACTTGAAAAAAAAATAGAAAAAAATTAAATACTGCTGGTACCTATGATGAAGTGACGTGGCTCTGAGTCTCACTTGGTCATTTTCAGCCCTCAAGGCATCCATATTTATTGCAAGTTGATCCTGCAAATAACAGAAAAATCAGATACATAACGATATGCTTTAAAAAACCAATCAGTGTCAAATAGGGATTTATACACTAACATTTAGGTTTTTGATCTCATTTCTATTAAACTCAGAAATAACAGATTTTAAAGTATACTCATCAACAACGTAAAATGTAAAAATTGGTTTTGCTGCACACGCCACAGCACTGCCTCAAAAGGGCATCCCAGAATAATTCTGTTGCCCCTCTACACTGACTCTAGTAATGACAACATACATTTTAAAAATGGCTATGAAATAAAATTCACATGCTACTAACTTTATATTAATTAAGCGATATTAATAAGAAACAAGCAGATCTTTCAAGCTCTCTGCACAGAAGGTTCTAAAGCATTCACTTTTAACTTGGACATTTTTACATGCCCTAGAAACTCAGAATTTACCAGCAAAGAAAACCAGTGAATGAGAAAACTACAGAAGACCAATAAAAAGTGGCTGATGACGAACATCTGCGCCTCGTGTGAAAACTGCTGGCCTGCACATACAAGAATTCCAAGCACATTCTGAATACATTCTTCATTTTATTACAGCAGCACAGCCTCTGACTTACTAGAGACTGCCTAGAATGATGTGGGGAGGTGCAGTACACCTGTGAGTTAATCAGCTATAATATTATTTTAGAACATTTTATTCCGAACAATTATTGCAGTGTGAGCCCAAAACCGACTGCCACTGCTTAAGGATGCAAAGATATGAAAAGGCCCCTGCACTTATTCAATTGTCATTTCCAGGGCAAGCACAACACCAGGCAGCTGCTATTAAAAAGCAGCAGCCAAATCTAACATATTGGAAAAAAAATTCTAGCCCTTGCACAAGCATTTCATGACATCCAATGCTTTAAGGAAACCTCATGGGGAAAATACAAACATTCAAAAAGTATTCCTCTGTTCTTTTTGCCCATCGAGGTCACATGTACCACAGTACAAAAAGCCTGCACAACTTCCAACCTTTGGCTGGCATATCCCAGCACTTCATGTACTCACAAGTGGGTTAAGTCTTTGAATAAAAGGTTATGTATTAGCTACAAAATCCTCATAAAACTGAGGCACACAATCCCATAAAACGAACAATAACAGCTCCCTTCTTTTAAGCAGAGCAGGTAATGGTAAGTTTGATGGGGAATGACAATGTGATCCTGCTATGCAGCAAGGCAGCAATTAAGTTCCAAGAGAGCACTGCAGAAGTGCAGTGTACCTTTTCATGCTGGAGTTCCTCTATTTGTTTTTTCGCATGTTCAATTTCTCGAAGAAGTGAATTCTGAAACAAAAGATATCACAAATTAAGTCACTTATAAAAGGTTTTACACTTTAAAACCATAACCACGAGGAGCATCAAAAAAACTCCAGTCAACACTACACGTCTCAAGTTACAGATACTTTACAGCTTCCATCATTTCACTTTGATTATAGTTGAAGGTTTTATCCTTCCAGGTGTACAGCCCTCTAAATAATGGATTTAATAACAATACTGGTTCCATAGATTTTTAACAGCAATAGCAGCCTTTTAAAGATGTATTTGACAAAGTACGACTAGGAAAAAAAAGGATTAATTAGGCAGCTAAAGTAATTCAAAGTAACTCACTATGTGGTTCCTAAGGTATAGCAGCCATTATCCTTCAGTTTTCATTCTATTTGCACTTGCTCAGCCCAAAAACTTTACTCCAGTCATTTTTTTGGATGTGCTGTACCTCCAGAACTGCAGCACTGACTTTCCTTAACATCAGAGCTGTCGTCTTCACAGTCACACCATGACTTCTGAACAACTCCAGTAAATAGAAATACTTATGACCACTACAATCTCTGCTCAAAGCAGTTTCCAAATTCAGACCAAGAATCATCTGATTAATAACATTTGAGTGCTACAACAATCAATTGATTTCTACTATTGCATATGAACATGGTATGTATGTGATAGCAAGGAAAAAAGGAGATTCCCCCTTCTGACAGGAGATTTATAACTGGGTCACTTTCTTTTCCTTTCCTATCACAGCCAAAAGGTTCTGATAAACACATTTTCCTGAGGTTAGTAACACCTTCATTACATCCTTAAGATACAAATACAGTTTCATATGTGGAAAAATAAAGTATTCTGGGAAAAAAGACCAAGTGATCAGGCAAAGTCTTAAAATTTTTACCTGCATGTTTCTTCCTAACCTATCCTAAAAGAATGAGCTGGAAGCCTCAACAAGAACACTCTTCTAGAAGATGTTAAACATAGGAAAGGACAAGTAGATTTTCCTCATGAAGGAAATTATGAAAGGTAAGAGGGAGCTCGGTCAACCCTAAGACACCCCTCAACATCCAAGCATTTAAAAAAACCAATGCAGTCATCTGTTTCTTAGAAACTGAATTTAAAAAGACTGTTCAAGCAACCCTGTTGATGTCATAACATGGCCCATAGCTGGAATTTCTGAAGCAGCTGGTGATGTTGAAAATAGTGATGTTAACTAAAGAACAGAGGGCAAAGTTTGCAGCCTTATATGTCAGATAAGCACCTTTCTCATCAGCTCCAAGGATGAGAGCCAGTAGCACCCACATTTGTTCTGCATTCAATTCCTCCCAGCTCTGAGAGTGCAAAAGCAGGGAAAGAATGAACTAAATCCCTGTAACGATGTGAGAGGAGCAGAGTCCTGGAACTGCAGAAAGATGTGCCAGACACCTGACTGATGGTTCAGGGATGAGCACTGAGCTGAATGAATGCAAGTGCAAGCAAACATTTAGGAAGAGCCTGAATACATCATTCTACATATTGAAGTGTTTTACTGCCATGACTTTAGAACAAAATTCACACAGCTTTTACTGAAACATTTCCCAGTTGATCATTTCACCCTCCAGTAAAAGAAACCAAGCCTTTTTTAAATCCAAGATAAAGCAATTCTAAGTCAGCATCAAGCAAAGTGCCACTTTAGATGACACCATTTTGTTGGCTGCAGAATAAGAGAATCTAACTTAAAGTCATGCATGGAAGAAAAATCCGTAAGGACCTACATCCAAAAGCAGAAGGGAAGGAAATGGAGTGAACAGTGTGTCACAAGTTGGAACATCAACTGAATCAAGGGAAAGCTCCAAGAGGGGCATTGACAATACAGGAAATAGCCCATTTACATCCATATAACAAGTCTCAAAATGATCTACCTGGGAAGAAGACACAAGGTTGTTTCAACCTGCAAGGATCACAACGATTCAGGGGAACTGGTACAGCCAAAAGCAGTGGGAAACAAAAGAAACTGAACTGAAAAGGCCAAAGTTCTAGTCCTAATTCTTTAGGCTTCCTGTATTACACTGGATGAGCCTATTTATGCAACCCACACCAATCAACCAGGAAAGGACAAAGCTTCTTAAAAGATGCCTTCTCAACATTGCAGCGCAATGCCCAGGAACAACCTCAAAAAACTGAATTTTAAGCACATATTTTCAAAATCCACACTAAAAACAGCCTTAAGAGAAACTCCTTATTAATAAGGGTTTCATATTTATTTGCTGAAGTTGGACACATGCAAAATGACAGATCACTACAGAATTCTGAGCATTCTAACTAATGTACATGCTGGAATGGGATTTGTTACCTTATCTTCCAGGGCAGCCATCCTTTCCTTGAGATGAAGCTGGAGCCTTTCATTGGATTCAGACAGAAGCTTATCAACAGTTTCTGACAAACGTTTATTATGCTCTTCATTCATCTTCTCTCTCTGTCTTGCCTAAGATACACAAGAGCTACTGAAATAACTTAAAATTTTCAAGGTCCATAACAATTGCCAGGTTATAAAAGCAGGAAGCTTTTTTTAACGCAAATGCATTTTCTTTAATAGAATTGTTTTTTCAAAGGGATAGTGCACGGACCTCCAGGACTCTGTAAGGGAGTATAAGGGACACTTCAGAGTTTAATAACTGTTCAAGATCAGAAGCCTGAAAACCTGAGCTTACATCTCAAGAACAATCAGATTTCAGAATGAATTACATGATTTACAGCCCAGGAACCAATATTTCCATAGTCAGTTGATTCAACAAGTTTTTGATCTGTCTCTTCCTTGGGAAGTATAACTAGCAATTAGATATTTTCTATTTTCAGACTTTCATTGGAGACTTTAAGCTTCTCCTTGAGACAAAAGGTGAAACACAGTACAGCGACTCAAACCTCTCAAACATCAGCCCCAACTGGCTTTATTTTAAAGACAGAAATAAAACCAGCTTTGCTGAATGGTGGCAGCCAGGAAGGGGATTTGAATTCTTTCTTTCAGCTTTGTATCTTTGTCAAAATGATGTACAATACCCTTTGAAGCTCTTGATTCTTTTCCTCTAGCTGTGCTTCCATCTGTCTCAGTCGTTCCTCGATGTTGCCATGTCTCTCTTCAGCCTGTCAATTTGAAAACAAAATTAGACTTTGGGTGGGTTTCTTTAGGTTTCAAGAGTACAGAAACACTGAAGCACAATAATATTCTAACATGCTTTGCACAAGTGCCATTTATGGTAACGTAAAATACAGAACAGATGCTTTTCTGTACCGAAAACCTTGCAAGAGTTCATATGGGAATAGCAGAATGATGAAACCACTCACCCTTAAATGCCATGAATCAACTACTATTTGCAAACAAGCTTGCAACAGCAGAAGTCCATTCATACCCGCAGGAATTAAAAAAAAAAAAAAAAATTAAAATAAAAATCAAACCTAAGTGCATTTATTTTCAGCTTTCCCTCACTCATCTGGACGATGTGAGCCTGTGTTAGTAACCATGAGAAAGCAGGAAGCACAAGCAGAAACAAGCACTGCCACACAAATTCTACCTTCCTAAGCTTGCCGACAAGTTCCAACACTTTTGCATCTTTAGCAGCAGAGCTCCCAGGAGACAAAAGGTCAGACTACGGAGCCAGTTAGGGACAGGAAAGATAACAGGGAAAGAAATGAAACTAAGACTTCAGAAGAAAGTGAACACACACACTCACACACACACACCTGAAAAGTAGTTACTAAATATAATTCTTCCGACTTTGTTATTCCATTTGCAGCCCTCTAAAAAATCTCCCTTTTTATTAGTATCATTGCTTCTCTCTCCCCATATTTTTGACTTGGTTAACAGGGGAAGAATACAGGTTTCACTTTCAGAAACAGTTCATGTTTAAAAGACTTTATGCCTACTATTGATTTTAATAAAGAGCAGAAAAATAATAATTCAGAGAGCCATTTTCATAATGTAGTATCATTAACAGAAAACCTGCTCCAGTTCCAAAGAGCAGAAATTAAAAAAAATAAAACAAAAAAATAAAAAGGAGTAAATCAAAAGTGTCTTCAGAGAGATGAGTGGAAAAAGTAGAGAAGGGAGATAAATCTTTTCTGAATTATTTGGAAAAGCAGAGCCACACTGTAACCAAGGCAACACAAAGAAGAGACTGGGTGGAGCAGAGTCCGGAGGACACTGCCACGTGCCTCACCTTGGTAAGGGCTGCGACCCTCTGGGCCAGCTCAGCTTCCACCTCTGGCAGAGTCTCAGCTTTCCGCAGTGTCTGCTGCAGCTTCTGCTCAGCCAGTTCCAGCCGCTCCTGCAACTGCCTGTTCTTATCTTCACTCTGCTCAGGATACCATCAGAAAAGGATTGGGGTTCAAAATGGCAATTCGTTTGCATCAAAGCAGCAAAGAACAAGCTGTGAATTTTCTGTGTCAAAGCTGTGCTAAGGCAAGGAACAAATTCCTCCATATTTTAAAAAGCACTTTGCATATTATTGCAAAATTTAATTTTTTTTTTTCAAGTGCGTACAACTACTTTTATGGATTATACTAAAAGGAACTTCCCTTGTTGACCAGGAGGTGCCTGCCTCTAATGAGAAAGTGATTGGCTCAACAACCATTTCTGGTTTATAAAGTTGGACTATTTCATGTCAATCATAGGTCATATTTCCTCTCCCAGTAAAGGAGCATTCACATCTGTTATTGGCTTTAAACATCACCACACTATAAAAGTTTTCAAAGTGTTTCAGCTTAGAATGAGTCATTCTCATACACAAAACTAAAGATGCTTGGATACACATATAATAACTTAAAAATCCACAATTAACAGGTACAACAGCCCTGCTACACTGTGATGATGTGCACTGAAATCCTCAAAGACATTTCCCCCTCCCAGTAAAACTTTCTCATCTTCATTCCCAGGGTAAAACTCTGTAAAAGGCACACCTCCAGTTACTGAAAAAAAACAGATTATAGGTGATACTTATCTTCCCAAAAGCAAAGTGCTTCAGTACAGTATGAACAATAACTATTTCCACCAGCTTTATGCTGATCAAATATTTTATCTCATTCCAAATTCCAACCTGTCGGTGCATGGAGTCTTTAGTGGCAATTTCATTTTCAAGTTTATCATTGAGGTCATGCACAGATGTAGCTTCACGTTGTGCAGCGAGGTAGCGTTTCTCAAGAGTTGTAATTCTCTCTTCCATGTCTTCCTTTTGGGCCATGGTCTGTGCAAGACACAAGACAGAATTTAGAGTATGAGAGAGAATTATTTAGTGATCAAACTGGAAGGAAAAAAAAAAACACAAATAATGAAAAAAAAATCAGATATTTCTGTTATTTCTCTCAGTGTAAAATGCAGCAGAAAGAATAGCCTCACTTAGGCTGACAAGTTCAGTGATTTTTTTAAACAGCAAATGATTAAAAAAGACTGGTCTTTATTATCTTACACCACAGATGTGCTTCTTACCCTTTCCATGGCACAAACACAGCAAATCTTTATGGGGATGGTCACAGGGTGTTCTTGGACATAACCAAGCACCCTATCCATGCAGTTTCAGTACACTGGAACACATGGGACCTCAGAGATCAGTGACTGACAGTTCCTGATCAATCACAGCGTGGAATTTAAAGTGATTCCTCAACCATGTGCCTCTCTTGAAAACGCAACCACCATGAGCAAGCTTGCATTTGTGACAAGATCAACCACCTTTTCAAGAACATGCTGAAGTTTGCCATGCTGAATCTCCAGGTTATTAATGAAATATCTAGTTAGCCTTAGATTTAGCCTAAAGACAAATTTTCTTAAGCAATTGATCTTTAATCTTAAAAAACCAGAGAACCAGCATGCCCTAAACAATCTCCTTCTCACTATCAAAGCAAAGACATTCAAAAGCATAAAGGCTCAACTGAGCACCAGTAAGACTAAAATTTTCTAAAGCAGTTGCATTTGTGACTACCCAAATTCTGAGAGTTCACTCCTCACCTCTCGTACATCTCTCTGTAGCTTTGTATTCATTTCTTCAGATTTTATCAAGTCTTTTCTAGCTGTGTCAAGATCCTCTTCCAGCTCTGTCACTCTGCTGGACAGAGCAGTGAGACGTTCTTTCATCTGCGTCTGCTCCTTGTTTTGCTTATCTATGACGTCCTGGAGTTCAATCACTTTAGCAAGGTTTTCATCATGGCATAAAGAACCATCAGAGGATCTCTGTCAAATAGGGGAAAAGAGTGTATTTGCATGTTACAAACAAGATTGAAAAACAAACTGTTACTCAACTGTAAACACCTCTCCTCAAAAATAATTTTATTATGGGATAGACTGCAAGAATTGAAATTGTGGCAACCAAGACTTTTTAATCACATGGTCACTAAAAAATATGTTACTACAGTTTAAAATCGTTACAGCTAATGATTAAAAATCTGATGTCAACTAAACTAAACAGGGTAAATAGCTGTACCTTCCCATTTGTAGTTGGTGTATTTTCTTGTTCATGATTTATATCCAGCATCCCATCTGGAAGTGTTTTTTTCTGATTATTCTGCTCTTTCAAAATCATTAACTAGAAAAAAAAAAAAGTTTACACAGACATGTTTCAAGTCAATTCCTTTCTCACTAATAATCTAAGGAACATCTGCAAAAGCAAAGAAGCAAAACAACAATTCCACTGCAGGGTATTTATTAGTAAAATACGGCACAGACACTCAAAAACTTATGCCACTGCAACCCAAAAATTCTTATTTTAAAGCCATCTGAGCTACTTTTGTTCTTTTGTTGTGTTTAGTTTGAGGTTTGTTGTTGGGTTTTTTGGGGGGACAAGGTGTCAGAGGGCTGAGGTTTGATTTTTTTTCCTCTCCTGCTCTTTCAAAGCAACTACGTTAAAAGTTAATAGTTATTCCATTTGGCAAAAAATCAAAAGCATGAAGTGAAACCTAAAAAATTACTATGTACAAATATTAACTAAACTGCCCACAACGCACACATGAAGACTGAACTTTCAGGACAGAAACCTACCTCTTTATGTGTAGTACCTAGTTCTTCTTCCAATAAGCTACATCTTTCAAGTGCTACTCGTAGCCTCTCCCTTACCTGAAAGAGTAATCCTGTATTATTTGAAATCATTCAAATCAAAAAGAGATCAATTTCACTTACCTTTCAGATGATAAATTACACTATTTCCACTACACTTGGAGATCTACTTTATCTGGAGTCAGCACTTATTACAACACAAAAAATTAGCCAAACATCTGAAAAATGTAGCTTTTCCTCTTTAGTCATAAGCAAATTGTATCTTAACATGACTTGTACATTTAGGCAAGAATTAAACACACCTAGAACTTGCTTTTCCTTTTCCAAGGCACACAGTGTGTAGGCTTTTGCTTATTTCTGCTTAAATAAATGAATTCTGCTTCAAGTAATTGGCCAGATTTTGCACACAAGGGTCATGCAAGGTAGGTAAACTGTGAGCAGGCAAAAAAAATCCCAGAGAACTTTAGGACTTGCATCTCCTGCTGCCAGTATCAAGCACAGCTGAAGGGAGGGGCTCCTTTAATTCAGCTTCATATCACAGTGTAAGCAGATTCCTCCCCTCCTGTTCTCTGTATTACATAATCAAAAGGCTAAATGCTGATATTGTACAGGGAAGAAACTGTACACGATCCTACAGCAAATGTACTGCCCCTAAACCATGCTGTGTTTACATCAGCACAGCCAAGGAAGCACTAGAGTCAACTACTGCACCTTTATTCATTTCAACACTCATCTGGGAGAGCAGGTGCTGATGTAGTTACAGCTCAGAGACATCTACAACTTCAGTACAATTTTAGTACAAAATTCAGTACACAAACCACACGGTCCACACAAAAGAATGAGAAGATGTTGGACACAGTATTTCCTTACCTTTTCATCCAGGGCTTTATGGTGCTCAAACAAAGATTTTAGTGCTTTGAGAACTTCTACTTCACTAGAAACTCCTGCTGGAGACTGAGCTTGCCTCTTGACAACAGTCATTCGGAGAGACCGCTCGTGCCTGGACACAAGACACTCCAGGTGTTCCAGTAACAGCTAAAGCAGAAAAAACAATATTTATTCCTGCTCTGAAAAGCTGCAGAAACCTTTGCCTCCTAAAATAGAGACTTTTGAGTTCTAAACTTCCAACCTCAGAGACGAAGAGCACTGTATCAGGAGTAAGGACCTCATGTTAACATTTGCCCTGCCCTGGCAGTGTGAGCTGCTCCAACAGATGTCCCCAGCCCACCCTCTCCACTCCCCTGATCCCAGGAGCTGGGTCATCACAAGCCTTGCACAACCAGCCAGCTCAGGGGCAGACACTGTGCAGCCTTACAGGCTGTTCCTCATTCTGCACTGCAGCATCTGGAGCTGAGCACCAGCTTCCAAACTTTCTCAACCAACACACATTTGCATTTCCACGGGGATTCACCAGGGGAAAAAATACTTTTAGCTTTTCAAATTCAACATTCAGTGTTTTCCTCCACACTTTAACGATGGTGAGCTTGGAGAAGACGAGGAACTAACCCTTGTATTATTTCTTTCTGCTTTCAGTTCAGCGATTTCCTCTTCCCTTTCCAGCAGCTGCTCCCTGCATATATTGAGCTCTTTTGTAAGCGCTGCAAATTCCTGGAATAAAGCAGACAGAAATACCAGCATACAGTGAGAGTGGATTCATGTGAGCACCTGACAATTTCTTGAAGCATTCAGATGTCTAAAGCCAATACAATTGTACAGTCGGGCTTAAGTTCAAACACTTAAACTCATTATGTTACCAACTGTAAAGATAAAAAAGACATGTAAAAACAAAAGATGTTTGACCAGTGCTTCTGAAAACTCATTTTTCTCTCAAGGCAATTATTTGAGTTGGGTTTCCCTGGTAAGCTAGGGGAAAAACATTCGTAATGCACTTGGTTATTGTTTCAAAGAGCTGTTTCTTTTGTGTTTGTCTTGGTTTTTTGTTGGGTTTTTTTAACAACTGCTGAGGGAGACACCATGAAACAGAGCACCAAGCACAGTGAAGTAAAGAAATCGGGAAACGTGACAAACTTCAAGGCAGAATGTAATTGTGAGAGACAATGCCCATCCCTGAGATCTCCCAGAATACAGCTGCACACCGGAATTTCATTTCTGCCTTCTTCCACAGCTCCCAGAAGAGAAGTGAAGCAGCCCTTTCCCTGAAGTCCTCCTAGAGATCCCAGAGGGTCACAATCAGAACTGCCTCAAAGCCAAGCCCTTGGGCTCAAAGCCTTCACAAGGCTCACCCTTCCAATTCAATAAAGATTTCAGCAAACAAAGCTCAACCAAAGTGAAACTACATAAGGGTGAAGTGTCATCAGGGAACAGCAGCTGAGGAACTCACATCAGTTACTGCATATTTATTACTACTGTGAACACCGAGAGCAGTCAATAATAGAGAATATCTTTCTACATTTTCAGATTTCTGTCAGGAAATGATTGTACCAGACTCTGAAAGAGCCACTATTTCCTAAACCCCTTCTGCTCTCTATCAGAGCCTCACTAAAAATACTCAACATAAAACACATTTAAATGTTTTATCAGCTCCCTGAGCACACTCTGAATAGAAGTAAAGGCACAGCTATACACCACTTAGAAACAAATATGGAGCATAACCTTATCTACCTTTCTACTCTGGCATTATTTAAGTTGTAATCTGAACCACAATGGAAATTAGAATTAACAGTAAAAGGGTGAAAGGGAACAAGTCCATGCTTTAGAAGAAAGCTCGTAGGAAATGGGAAAAAAACTCCTGTGTTACCAACTCCATTTGGTACATGAAAACAAATAGGCATCAATCATGCCAATGACCAGTGAACACTTCATAAGGACCTGGATAAGAAAACATGGAAATGTTTGTAAGCAATACTCCTTTCAGTTGTCTAAAATAAGGGAAACACAAACAAGAGCCATGTCTAATAAACAGCTGATGATCCAGACCAGGTGAACACCACCAATGGCCAGCTGAGTGGAGACACACTGTGTGCACCAACACTGCTCCTCTACATCCTCCAGCCCCTGCAGGACACACTGTTGAACAGCCAGAGCTGCATATCAGTGAGAGCTCACGATGGAGCTGTTTGGAACTAAAATTCGGTGACAGAAAGCACATGCTTAAAAATAAAAGGCCACACCAACCAATTATTCTGCACTCTGCAAATTCTAACATGCAGCTAAAATAGGTACACACAGTCCAAAGACACCACAATTTCCAAGATTCATTTGGTAAACTTTATTCTAAAACACATATATGACTGAAAAGACAAAAAAACAGTTGCACAATATATACCTACATTGAACTCCTTTGGAATTACTCATGTATCAGGCTTTTAAAAGTGGCAAAGACAGTAACACCACCACCACCACAGATGCAGAATTTCCCTTGGTAAACCCTCTTCCTAAATAAAAATCTGATCATTGGAAAAAAGTTTCAGTATAGTCCCCTGGTTAATCAGCAAATAACTGCAAAACCTCTTAATTTATTTTCCTTTTTCAACTGCTAAAAAAATTACTTGGTTTCTCCACCACACTTAAGAATTACACTCATATAAATGTTTCACTGCAGTATTTCATTTGCATTCTTAAAAAAAAAAAAAGCCCTATTATTTTCAAGATGGCCTGGAAATACACTTAGGGGAGAAAAAGAAAGTAACTACAGCTACTGGAACTTTTACACACACAAAACAAACTACAAAAGGGTCCTGAGTGCAGGTAAATAAAGACAAATCTACTTTAAGTTCCACTGGAGCTGACAGAAAAATTGACCATACTGTGAGTTTTCCCTGCAGAATGTTTCTTCACAGTCAAACTTTTCCTGTACCTTCAACATCCCACTTATGGGAGTTTCCAAGGCCCTGTAGGAGCATCACCAGCTGTATATTTGAAAGGAAGTCTATTCCCTCTTCAAATGGTTGCAGCACAGAAGTTCTATTCCACTGCATACTTGTGTGCAAATACAAATCGTGGCACAAATGTATCAATTATGACACGAACCATCACACTGTCAGATGACCCAAAACAACAGAGCACACAGGAATTTATACTGCTGCTGCATAAACACAGTGGCATGAATTTCTGCCATTGCATAATACCCCCACTGCAGGTTGTTTTGACAAAATATAGTTGCTTTGAGTACCGTGAGCTGCCTAATAAAGAACATTTGAACGTCCTTAGTTTCAGCTGACACTGCCAAGAGACATGTCCTTTCTAGTTTTAGTACTTACCTTCAGTCATAGACAATTTGTGATTTCCTGAAGCAGTTCAGAAGAGAAACTATCTGCAACTTCATAATCTCAAAATTCTGAGTTGTGAGATAATTTCTTCCTTGGCATTAGATGAATATACAGAAAAAATTAAGGGAAAAAGAAAAAATCCTGAGAAACTTCCCTACTTATCCGAAAAGCTCATTATTTTTCTGTAATTAAGAAGATTGAGAGCCTCAGAATGAAGTTCTGCTCTGTTTCTGGCTGCCATTAAAATAATAAATACACAGCTCTGAGGGCTGACAAAAATGGGACTCACAACAAGCACTTCAGAGCACTTACACCAAGAGAGAGTACTGAATTTACCAGGGAAATATTCCCTGCTGATCAGAACATTCTGGCAAACACCCATACTCGACACTAAACTGAAATGTTTACTGAGGAAAGGAACTTTCTAACCCAACACATCTCTCTTGCTGCCAGAAATAAATACTCTCAACAAAAAGCCACATTGAGCCTGCCCAGTAATACGTTTTCTGGCAGGGCTTTTGTACACAAACTCCATGATTTTTTTTTAAAGCAGTTGAGTTTCTTTGACACCAACCATGAGAACCGACCTTCAGCCTTCAGTATTTTCGAGGTCACAGTACAAACATCCTTCCAAGTGTTGGACCAAATCCTGCCTGGCTGTCAAGCCTGTGCCCTGCTGATGTCTGAGCTGACAGACACTTGGGTGCTTCCAAGGTCCCAGCCCAGGAACATTACAGCTTGCAGGGAGCAGGTTCTCTTCGTGGTTTTTACAAACATAATTTATAGGTTCCACAGACGGTACATGACAAACCAATAAATGCTACATGACAGGAAGACAGTATTTAACCTGGGGGGAAAACTTGAAAAGAAACACAGGTAATCCCTGAAAATCTGCTCACATAACCTGTGTATTAGGGATGCTCTACGAAGAACTGGACATTTTTTTGGAATTTGATCAGGCAAAAAAAACCTTATTCCACAAGAAAATGCAACACCACCCTTGAGTGTGTAAGGAATCATGGACTACAGAATACAAGACAGCTGCAAAACATATACAGGATGGAAAGATACGTTAAAAAAAAAAAAAGCCATGTTAAATTCATCAAATAACATGTTATTGTTAAAGTAGTGTAAAATACTACTGTTAAAATAAAATAGTGCTGTTAAAATACTACCTTTAAAGTAGCAACTTCAAGCAACAGAAAGATGAAGTTGTGACTGTAGCATCTTTAGGAACATCTCTGACCAAAACATGTGAGCGCAATTTATCTGTTTCATCTCCCAGTAATATTTTGTTGGACTGTTATCATTCTGGTCTGCAGCCTGGATCTCAAACAACCCACTCACAAAGCTGAGCAGCTGAAGAGAGCACGGGAAGAACAACTGAGGAAAGTGCAGGACATCAGGGATGGAAACCAATGGGATCCGAGATAAGTTTCCATGGGGATGTTTAAACAATATAAAATATAAATATATAAATATTTTAGCTTAACTTATTTCACAGCCACTTCACTTTAAATCTAAGGGTTTCAGGTAGCACACAGGGACCAAGCTCCCCAATATATCTGAAAGTTCCCAGCAAGCAAATTTTTGTACCTGCTAAGTCCCACCAGTTCTGCTTTGGAGGGGGTTTTTTAGGTTAAGAATCAGAACTATGAAACAGTTCAAAGGTTAGTTGAGAATTAACACTGGAAAGAATTGACTTATTTTCATCATTAAATCCAGCCATCGAAGAAAATACAGTTACACAAACTTTCACAGCAACAAATCCAGAAAAAAACACCACCAGGACAGATTACGTTTGGCCTGTTGCACGTAAGAAAACAGATTGCTTGCAACCTTTCCATATCTCTGGCATATTCTAAAGGGAAAGAGAAAAATCAATCGAGAGTGAGCAAAGAAAAATATTTTGCATTTCACCTCCTGAAATTAATTTCCAGTAAGTATCAGGCAGCCTGGATTTACTAAGCCGGAACCATAAAGCTTATTTCAAGCATTGAGAGAATCAGTCCTATAAAAGAAGTTTATCTTCTGTTATCAAAAACCCCAACTATTTAAAAGGGACTGTAAGAGAATAACTAAAATATGGATATGTCAAATTCTTGTACTTCAGAACACTGAAAGGCTTTTCATGCCCAAAGTAGCTGTTTTTCCAGCTAGAGCTGAGTGAGAATACACCGGAGCTTGTTACATAATTAGTGTGTTGACCTCCTTTCCCATTTCTGTGCATGCATAAGATTTTATAACTCAAAAGACAACTGCCAAAACACAGGTGCAAGTTTCTTTACCCTAAAAAAAATGCTCCCACTCCTGCTAGTGGCATTGAGATACTTAATATGGCCAATACCACCTTTGGTTAACCCTCAGAAGGCTGTATTTCCCTTGACTCCAGAAACAGACGTGCTTTTTCCCCTCCATCAGAAGCTGCAACACTGCATGAGCACACTCCAGTGAACATTGCTGCCAGCTGACTAAACACTAAACCTGAGGAACTTCTTACCATTCCAGCATTTTTCATAGTACAATATCCTTCAAGTTTACCCCCTGCATTGACCCATCTAGGCTTCTTCATTAACGCTGCTCAATCCTAAACAGGCAATTAAGTTTTAACGTGTTTACAGTTGCATAATGTTATTGCTCTGGAATGAAACTCTCACTGTTCCCAGCTCTCTTTGGAGCTGGAAGTAGAATCCACTGCCCGCCGTTTGACAAGCAAAGAGCCAAAAAGAACTCCCCACTCACAGCCAGCAGGTACCAAACATATGCCCAAGAGCAAAATGGAAAAGCTTATGGCAAGACCAAGTCTCCATGGTAATAAGCAGGTTTCCAGTTACCATCCTGCTTAAATTTATGCACAGAGTTCACCGAGCCTGAACCACAAAGCACTAAATCCAGAGCTGAGGACTTGCAGCTTTCCGGAAGCGCTGCCTGTGAAGTGCAAGAAAGCAGAAATGAAGAAAGGATTGCATTTGGCAACTTGGCAAAAGGAATGCAGGAGCAACAGGAAAGGGGAGGCAGAAACACATCTGAAACCCCCTGATCCCTACCTGACTCTATGCTGGTAATGTGCTGGAAGGCAAAACTAAGCCACAGCTCCATCCTACAGCTTCTCTGTAGGTCTGTGAAACGAAGGCAAGAGTTTAAACAAGTCAGAAAACTTCATCCACTTGCTCATCTTACAACTCTCATCTCCTGTAAAGCAGCCAGCTTTGGGATCACTGAAACATTCAGAATTCATAATTTCTCCCATTAATCTTTTCACCGGCCTTAACAAACCAACACACTTGTTCCAAGTACAGTAGATCACACAGGGTGTGTTTTCAGTTAACCAAGAGGAGACACAACCAGCTTTTACCATAGCCTTTTTAACACAGCCTTTTAAACAACATTTAAAGCTACAGATGTGCTCAGATATTACCTATTGAACACTACCAAAGTACCTGTTTTTTTCCCCACGGTTTCTCCAAATACTCAAAGGAGTTATGAACTCAACCCTGCAAGTTAACAGAATGTACAGACGATTAGCAAGAAATGAACACACAGAACACTAACTGGAAATACTGGTTTCAAATTATTTTCTTTGCTTGCTTTTGTAAAATTCTTATAAAATGTTGCCCTTACTCAGGAAACACTGTGGATCTTTTGAGTAGGGAAGGCAAAAAGCTGAACCATTACAACAGCAGTAAGCTAACAGCTGCCTTCCAGCAACCACAGGAAATTCAGGAGCAGTCTTCAGACTGGCATGAAACTTGGCAACTATTCATTTGCAGCGGCAGCAGAAAACCTTCCATCACATGGCCAGAATCACTTCATTGTGGTGGCTATACAGAGTTCCACCTTAGCTGCCCTTGGATGTACAGGAATTTACTCCCTGAAAGGGCAGATAAGGCAAAAAAAGTATTCAGAATCATGCCAAGCTTGTTTGACTTGGAAAAACATTCAAGATCAGCTAATATATGCATCAGGAAAACTTTAGTCATCACTGAGAAACAGGCTTTTCAACTTGCAATGTCTATGGGTACTTTGGGCAGAACTGGAGCTGTTGAGACTGGTCAATAACAAAGGAATCCTTCCCAGTACTGCAGGAGTCCAACTGCCAATATTCCAGGATAGTACCTTAATTTACCAGAGAAATAAGTCTGCAATACTGTGGGACAACGTTACAAAAACAAACGTCACTCAATGACACTGAATCAATGCATTCTAAAGGTTTCACAATATGAATTACCACATTCCTGCACTCCTAGCCTAGTCTATTTTGATTAATAACTAATACAAGTAAGCAGCAGCACAACTTCTTAGTCGTAGCTTTAGGCATCTCCATTTTTGGAGTCCATGGCAGTGAAGAAACCTACCCACACCCATACCCACTGTGGCAAAAGGAGAATACAGTTGTACTTAATTAAAGAGGAAGAATCTTGCACTACCAGTTTGACAAGGTATGGGACAAAACCAGTCTCCATCTTTAAAATGACAGTAAGGAGTTTTCGTTGGAGTTTTCCCTCTCCACGCAAAGTTGGTCAGGATTTCCTGGGATCCCACGCTGGATTTCACAGCTCCTCAGAGATGCCAAACTGTACAACAACTGCAAGATATGCTGGGAAAATTTAACAAACCCAGTTAATTTCCTGGGACCCCACTCCGCAGAGTAAACATCTACTACAAAAGCTGTAGGGAGATCATTTAAGTCGTAAACAACACTGAACTGTAAGTTTACTTGGGCAAGAAAAAATATGTACTTTTCACTCTAAACATACTGCACTCACAAGGAACAGCACAAGTCTGGCTCAGCAGGCATTGAATATTAAACTTCTATGACTTTTACTCCTTTCAAATTTAATCCTACATATGGCATTCTAGTCTTTAAAAAACTAATCCCCACATGACTAAGACTCCACTATTTTTTACAACTAGACCCAGCACAAGACTCATCATGCAGATTATTTCAGTGACAAGATACTCCTGCTTGCAAAAACTGTGAGTAGCAGCAGAGGCCCTGCCCTGCCCTATTCTCATCACTCATCTTGGCCTCCAGTCGCCAGGTCTAGATCTTTGGCCAGTAGCTGAAAAGGACATTTTTCACACACGTTAAAAGGGAATGCTTGGGAATATCTGAACAAGGCTGGCCAAGACACCCTCATTAAACAAGCAGCAACATGTACTTCCCCCTCAGTGCTCTCCTATTATATATATGTATGTATTTTTTTTTTTTTGCCAAGTGATGAACACTTCAGTCTTCTAATTTCAAACTTGTTTAAGCAAGTAATACTCAATGAGGACAGATACGTGCCTTCAGCAGGAAATTCAACTTAGCAGCTCTTTACATTTTATTTTTCTATTTCTCTGTATGCTATCACCCCAGTTTACATGTTAAGTGGATTTACTGGGCCGACTGAAGCTAAATATATCCAAATCTGTAATATTCTGACTAAACGCTACTGGACCATTCCATGGAAAAGTTGCTCAGTGTTTACAAATAAAGGCAACTCCAAAGTCCATGCAAAGAGAGCACAGTCTCAGGTCCTACAACAGACAAGCCTGGCATTTAAACACAGAAAAAAGCCAGAAAAATTTAATTTAGCAACATAGATTAAGCATCAAAGAGCTGTTTTATTTGGGGGGCGGGAGGGGAGATGTTTAAAGCTTTCTTTAAAGTTCAAAGTAAATTTTTTGTCTGCCACAAAACACATCCATAATGAGCAATGCCAAACTTGGTAACTACTTGGACCCAAAAAACATGTGGCATCCCAGAAGGAAACCAGGGAGATGAGTTACACTAAAATGCAGAGAAGAATCAATCAATAAATAAATAAGAAACAAGGACAGTCTGTTAATATGGTGTTACCAGTAACAAATGCTGAAGTGAAAGATGGCCTGTTGAGGAACACAGAAGAGGAGCATAGTTTCTTTCCTGCACGGACAAGCAATGAGAGCTAAAATCCTAAAAAGCTGCTCCACTTCCACTTTACCTGAAGTAAATTAATTCCAGATTTCTTCCAACAAAGACTCAGCTTTTGGAAGATAATGGTGTTGAACTACACCCTCAAAAGACATTCTGAAAACTCAAGAACTATGTGTTCTAAAAGAAATAAATTACTAGCTGCACCTGCCTTGTGCTCTGCAACATAAAGCTAAAAGAATGTTATGGCCTTGCAAACCCTTTCCCATGAAGTACAAAAAGGTGATAATACTGTATAAAAAATACATTACTCAGGAATAATATTAACAAAAGCTTCACAATGGGATCCCAAGGCATCCCTGAAATAATCTACACCAAATTTTTAGTCATTCACCCAAAAGTAATTCAGCAAACAGAGAGAGCTTTGAAGGGATAATGTGAAATTACGAGTTTACCTTCCACATGCATAAACATGCAGAAACCCCAACCAGCTTCACCCACACATCCAGTATCACCATCTAAACATGCTCCATTGTTCCTGCTGCTCTCTCCAGTGCAGGGTCATCCTTTACATCCATAATCAGATGATCTGAAGAACTACAGGTAACTCTTAACAAGAGAATCCCATTTAAACTTTTAAATGACCTTTGATTTGGGTCAGAAGTATCTTTTACTTCTGGGTTTCCAAAGCAGCCCATGTCCTAAATTCCAGTAGAAGGAAGAGATTCAAGTGTGAGATAGATCCACACTGCAAAACTACAGTGAAAAGCACAGCTAAGAACAGAATTCAGGTCCAATCCTGCTCACTAGTAAGGCGAGCAGAGCCCCATGAACCCCAGCATGTTCAGCTTGCAGGGTGCCCAGTTATGGACAGGAGCACAAAGAAAAGGAGAGTTTTGACTATAACATTCTATTGCCAAAAGTATACATTGCTAAATTATCGTTTGTGACAGGCTCACATAGAACACCTGAGATCCCACAACTCAAGCCCACAAATTCACAATTTAAACCCTGCCACTGACAAGAAGTTCTTTCAAAAGCATGCAGCAGAATTCCATTTCCCCCAAAGTTTCTTTTTTAAAACAATTTCGTTTTGCCCAGGGAGCAATTTTGTTTTGCACAGCAAGCATTCTATGAAGCACACGATAAAACAAATGAGCAATTCCACTTTCAGATATCTCCCGTTTCAGGATTGTGCCTGAAAACTCAGAAATAGTACTAAAACAGCTTAATAAAATTGGTTACTATTCATTGAGTAACCATGGGTCCAGTACCATTAAAACAACAGGAATTTGTGATTCTCTTTACTGAGTGAGCCCTCTCCACATAAAAGAAGTTTTCGTTTTTGCACCAAGGATTTTGGTGGCCAAACCCCAAATTTTATGTGCATTTTATATGGGAGATAGGATTTTAAAAAAGCAACCACTGTGCTAGACAATTAAGGTAACGAATTCTATGATGTTGTAGCAATAGGAGTAAGGCACAACACAGCATAGCTCAGAGCATACCCAAATAGAGACTACTGCTCTACAGAGAGAAAAACAAAAAAGACAGACATATAAAAAAGGAAATTTAAAAAAAAACCAAAACAAAAACAAGAGCTGCCCATTCTCCTATCGCTACAAATAAAAAATGCTTATTTTCTAAATGGAAGCTCTTTTTTCCTTTTAACAAAATTCAAAGGACACATACATCAAAATTTTCAAGCTTTCTTCCATGTGGCCCTTTAAAGAAGTGATGGTCCTTGTTCTGAATATATGTGATTATGCTCAATACTGGGAGTGTAAGGGCCTTTCCATTTAGGAATCCCAGAATCCCAGAAAGGTTTGGGTTGGAAGGGACCTTAAGGCTCACCTCATTCCAACCCCTGCCATGGGCAGGGACACCTTCCAGCAGACCAGGTTGCTCAGAGCCCCATCCAGCCTGGCCTCGAATCTTGTGCATTTGCCTTGCCTTGGTGCACCTCACAGAATTTCTAAAACAAAATACTAATTCTAGGTATTTACATTTCTGAAAGTACAACTGTAAGACAGATGAACTACAGGAAAAGACATGTTGCCTGTTCTTATTAATATATATTCATTAACAGTCATCATATATTTCAGATCTAACCAAAATTATATTCCTGTTAACATTTTCACTCCTATCCTCAAAAAACAGATCCTGAGTAGAAAGCACAAACATCAACACATGAGCAAAGTTCAAGGCCACTGTAGAACAGCAAAAGAGAAGATTAAGCAACAAAGCCTCCCTTTTCAAAAAAAAAAACAGTCAGAACAGGCCACAGAGCCTCGTCAGGCCAAACAGAAGGAAAGGAGCCAATCTTTAGCAGAGCTTACATGAAACAAAAAGTAAAGTCTGAATGAGATAAAGGTCATGGGGAAAAATCCAAGTTATCCAACTATCCACAGCAGCTTAAGGAGAACCTAAAGGAAAACAACACACCGGAATGAATGGGAGCATTAACTCTGACTTGCAGCCATAGTACTCCAACTCTGAACATTCCAACCAGGAGAGCAATCTCCTCGAGTGACCCCCAGGTATGTATTCAGCTCACTACCCCATCATCTGGAGCTTAGGAAATGTGCAAACAGTATTGCCCTGCGCCTCTGTGAGAAAGTCAACTTGAACAAAAATCTCAGCTCCATTCGGGAGCAAAATAATAATTCCTCTTTCAGCCTGCAGAATGTGAAAACATTTTTCCTGGCAAGAACTGCCCCACATTTACACTTGGAGAATCCACAGGCAGGCTCACAAAAAATACACTTGGAACATTCTGAGCACCCAGATTACCTGACTCACACAACACTAATTTATCCCTTCTCAGTATTTGTAGCTTGAGATCCACATACACAAGAGATTATGATAAGTATTTTCTAATATATGTCAACAGATTCCAGTCACCCTTACAGAATTAAAGCGACTTAAGCTGCCTAAATTGCCAAAAGCAGCTTACATGAAGACCTTCGTCATATTCCTTTAAAGCTGGAAAACTAAACAAAAATCCCCAAACTGAAGTGTGAAGTATATTAATGCACTTCTGAGATGCAGTGCTAACTTAGGAAGAGAAAAAAAGTTACTAATACACAGTTAAAATGTTCTCTCCAAAGATTCAAGTTCTCTAACAACACTGTTAATTATAATTTGTTAATTATATAAACACAAACAAATGTGTCCCCTTGATTCTAAGTTCAAAACCTACAGTGAGTAAAGCCAACATTCACCTCTCCTAAATAAATACCAGAAAGGACAAACCAAGGTCTCAAGCCAGTGTACATTAAAACACAAAGAATTTGTAAGGGGGTGGGGAATTGTATTCTTAATTCATATTTATCTTACAGGAAAGAAGCCAAAAAGTTTTCTTTTTTTAAGGAAATTGCAACTCTGTAGCTGCACTGAATCTTCCAAGTCTTGCCACTAAACATCTTCAAAGCACTTTTTAGTTACACTCTTTTTAAAAGAGCTAAGAAAAAATAGAAGGTTGGAGAAGAAGAATTCTCAGAATACCAAAACAAACATTCCCTGTTGAACCAGAGGCTACAGGCAAGCTAACTGATGAGTATATATGTGAAGTTCACTTGGTTCTAAATATATATTTTTAAAATACCTTGTTTTGATTACTGATTGTTAAAACTGCAAGTTAGACTGCAACAAACCAAGCATTACTAAACCCACTGTCAGATATTTGTACATAGTAGCTGAAAAACAGGGAAAAATAACCACTAGCTCATCTTTCAGGGCCTCATCCACTACTAAAAACAAATAAAAAACATGTCTGTGTAGTCAGCAAAACCTTCTTGCTACAAATAAAGTCAAGGCAAATAAATATAATAGTTTCAGACTTCACAAAATCTGCTTATGAAGAGGACGGATGGGACATCACAACAGCACTAATATTCATCCTCAAGCACAAGACAAGTAAAAGGTCTATTTATAGCCAAGAAAACCTAAATTAAAAGCACGGTATAAACAGCGAGTTGCTAACAATAGGCAAACAGATGTGCTGGGCAGGGGGGGGGATGCTTCAATGAACAAACCCCAACATATTTCAATGAGAAACTAAGAAGTGAGAGCCAGTGCTAGAGACTCAGTCCTCAACATACTGCACTGGCTTATTTCAGGGTAGTTACCCCTCCTACCTTCAGATAACTGCACGTCCTGAAGGTATGGGGCAAAACTTGGCCATGTCTACACCTTGCAAAGAAGGACATGCCAGGGAAGCTGAGGTTTATCCATACAGTCAGTGAAGCATTCTGAACATTAACTCCTGTCTCCATCTTGACTTAAACTAGTGCAAAGCCAGATCTTTCCAGTAATTTAGTAAGAGCCAAGTAAGAATTAGCAACCGAAACTCAACACAGGCAAGACCAAGATGACAGTTGTCTGAAAACGCAACAGTCCTGCCTTTGCTGTCAGAAGGGGGGACAGAAGTGGAGGCCACGTTTGCTCTGACATGCACTTGCACATCTGAAAGCCTTTTGGATCCCTGTCCCTCCTGGACACACACGCTGCCCTGCTGAGATCAATGGCTGTTAGTTGGGAGTCAGTACCAGCTCTTGCCAGAGTGGGAAGCCTAAGCCATGGCAGCTCAGGGCTGAACATCTGTGAGCACTGCAAACAGAGATGCACTTCAGATGCTGAGGAAATTTCAGCCTCTGCAGAGTTTGGCAAGGCCTTGGCTTCATGTACTTTCTGCAACTGTGTTCTTCAAATTATGTACAACGCAAAACCTCATTTCTACGTCTATGACCTCCTGTATCACTTAAAACTTGCCTGGAAGAAATCCAAGTACCACTGTTCATAAAATGGAAACTCAATCCTTCAGTCCATCATTACAAAACAATAGCAGGGCAGTCTCTAGACCAAGTGTTTTGGTATTTCTTACATGTGAGGCACTTAACAGGATTTCTGAGATGGTCTGAGGAAGATCATTCTATAGAGACATACCTGAATTTAACAGAATACAAATATAAAGTGACACACACTATTTTTAACTGAAGTGTGCAGTAGTGATAAAATATTTACTATTGATAGAAAGCAACTAAAGATGACCTGCTGTGGACTCATTGGAAATTAAAATATGATGTGCAGCCCAGTAAAGCAAAAGCCAAAACACAATCATAGACAGTTTTTTCCCCCCACATTTACCTCCATGTTGAAGTGCTCTTATTTACACACAGCACCTGTCAGAAAGTTCTCCTCTGCTCCTCTACAGACACTACTGAACACAACCATCACAAATACACAAAAAACCTTCTATTTTGCTTATCTTGCATAAAAATAAAATAAGACATGAAAAATTTAAGACCAAAGGATTAGAGGTGCAAAATTAAGATGGATCTTAAGAGTTGCTCTCTTACAGAAGCATAATATTTGTACATCAGTTTATAAAATTCTTAATGCACATTAAAATTTTCATCCTGATAAAAGTTGCTTTGAATTCGTCAATTGCGCTTCTATTTGTGACAGGCAGCAGGAGTTACTGTAAATTAAACTCTAGTCTTTACCATCCAAAAGAAACGTCTTGTTTTCATTCACAGAAAAATCTACATGAAATTCTAACAGCAAAATGAACCCTGGCCTGCAACACCCTAACAGCAAATCACTTGGACCTCATCTACCTTAGGTTCAAAATTTAACTTTTAAATACAGTAGCATCCTGGATGTTTCACAGATTAAGTTATGAATTTTAAACCTTGAATTCTGTGGAATACACTCTAATAGGCACAGAAAGGGCATAATTAAATCCATTAAGACTTTACTTAGAGTCATAAATTAATGTTTTTACATTAAAAGTTCCACAAGCTCTCCAAGCTCATTTTCATTTTTTTTCTGTGAAAAATTCTGGAAAGAATAAAATTAAGTTCTTGCACGGCAATTTGACTCCTCGAGTTCGTTTTCCAAGGTCAGAGTACAGTTTGACTGGGGTAATCTGTAATAGAAGCTAACTCCCAGAAAACAAAAAGCAATGCCAAGAATCCAGTTATTTTATCAAGGCCGTGGTGATGTATTTCATTTCCAGCTGTCCATACGAAAAAAAAAAAGGGGGGGGGGGAACAGGATGACAGTTTTACTTTGTGTAAATGTAACAGATTAAGCCCATCTATATCAGATTAAAATGCTCTGCTCTCAGTGAATTAAACATCCACAATAAAAGGCATTTTACTCTAACTAGTAGTCCCAGGTTTATGTGAGCTGGGACTGATGCTTTTAACTCCTACCTGCTCACCACACCAAGTTTACTAGAAGAGTCTGCTCTCTGAGGCATAGAAAACATGCATCACTGCTGCAGAAAAACTCTTGCATTTGCTTTTATAACATCCCAGATGTGCAAACACCCAAGTATAAATTTGCTGGTTTGTAACTAACTATATAGACACCTGTCTGAGCCTCTCGTACAAAAAAGCTCAGTGCACCTAAGGAATTAAGCACAGGGATTCCACCAGAAAATGAGTGTCTTTGTATTAAAACCAGAGAAGCAGCTTTGGTATAGAAGCAATCTGGCATTCCTTCTTTTAGACAAGGACTTTCCATCAGTATCAGAAGGGTCTAAAATTGGCTGATTCAGCTAAATCTATGAAGCAGGAAAAGCAAACACACAAACAATTCAGTTCCACACTTGTTAAGATAAAGTACTCCAAAAATCAACTACAAAGACTTCTCACGAGCCAAGTCTGAGGGAGAAATAATGCTTTGGTTACACAGTGATTTTCAGTAAATCACACAATTAAAGCAGTCTTTGTACCACTAGTTACATTGAGCTACACAGGTCTACTATACTGAAAACAAGTCCCATGATTTAAAAAAAAAAAAAATTAAAAATGTAAACAACTATCCCTTCTTTCCCCAAAATATATAACACATTTGCCAATAAATTTAAAGTTCCACCCTCCTTGAAATCCACAGTTAAACAATGGGTCATTTGAGGCAATAGTTTTCAAAACTGTTCAGTTTGAAATAATTAACAAAAAGAGTGTGAATAGTTTCAAATATTAGTCAGAACAGTTTTGACAGTGAACACATTAAAATTTAAAAACAACGTTGTTTCACCCCATCAGAAATTTACAACCAGGATGAAACTGACTCTACCATAACAACAACAAAAACTGGACAAATACAGCAGTTACTGCTGATTGAAACAATAATAATAAAGTATTTCTGACTTTTGACAGCACCATCAGTTGTCACTTTCCACAATAATTTCAGCTAAGCACCACTGAGGACAAAAGTGGCAGTTTCACAGTATGAAAACAGTATTTTTAACAGCAATCTACAAAAATCCATACACTGCTGTATGTTTATATAAAATTTTTCTCTCAACTGACTTGCTTTTCCTACAGATTTCACGGGAAGCCATGCAATTATGACATTCTTGAGAATGGGAACTGTTTATTAATCTTTCAGAAATGTTTAGAAAGATGTTTACATGTAAGTATCTTACTAGACTGAGGAAGGCAAGCTGAGAACTGAAAAGGGGAATAGAACAGCACAGTTGAGAATCTGGGTGATTCTACTCAGCCACAAATCCAAGTGCAACAGTTTACAGGTCACACAACTGGTTAATGGCATCCATTAATGCAGCAGATCTGACACAGAGGCTGAAGAGAAGCCACAATTATTACAACAAAAAACCAAAGAAGGATTTTTGCCCGCAGCACACGATTTAACACGGGGAGCAGCAAAGGTTGGAAACTTCTCCTTTCTGATTTCCATCACACCACTGTAACACAACTAGATTAACATGTGCAACTTTTTTTTATTTCTATCCCTTAGTAATTGCCAGTACAATTACCTTACCAAGAGTCATCATACAGTGATTACAATATAATGAGAGCAGCTAAACACAAGGGCTTAAAAGTACCGTTTTAAAGGGTATGAACAGTAACTACAATACATTTAAGGATGTGTAAACATTTATACAAGCAATAACATCATTGTGACATTTGGGACATGCTAGAAAGCACAAGGCTATCAACAGTTAACCAACACCTACAGCAGCCTAGCTCTGCCTACAACCAACTGCTTCTCAACTTGTTCAAAGTTCAGTTTGTACTATTTTTAACTAGAGTGGATAAACCCAAGAAGTTCTGTAGGCACCAATCACCTTTCTTGACTGTGTTCCTTACATAATAAACTTAGCACTACAGGCCACGTGCTGAAGCACTGTATCCCCCCCTGACTCAGTAATTAGGAACTCCTACCAGGACCAAAAATGACCCAATCGAAACTCTCCAAAAGTAACTAAACAGGTTAAACAACACACTCAGACTTCTACATTGCCACGACAACTCAGCATGTATTCACCAGGTAGCAGTCATCAACTTTTCCAGGTTTTAAATCAAAAGTCCATAATGGTGTCAGAATGGCCTGTATGGAACTCACAGAATACAATAATGGTTTGGTTAGAAGGGATCTTAAAGACCATCTAGTTGCAAACCCCCTGGACACTTTCCACGAGACCAGGTAAAAATTTTTCAGCGTGTGAACTAATCAGGCAATTATAAACAGCATTAAAATAAACATAGTGACAAAAGAAAGCCCACCAAGTTCTATTAAAGGAAAGGATGTAGATACAACTTCATGCTCGTGCTAAGCCAAAGAAATTCCAGACACTGGGAAAGCATAGTGGAGGGAAAGGGCTGCTATTCCCTGCTTGCTTTGTGTGAGCAAGCACCGACAGAAGTCCTAAGCTGGATTCATCCTCCCCTAACATGGCCTGACTCTTCAGTAATTCAAACACACAAAAAGCCAACAAAATACCACAAAGAACACAGAAATTATTGAAAGATACCTTGCACTCAAGATGTCCATACCTGTGGGAGTGCAGTATTGAGCTGTCTCTGTAGGGAATCTCTCTCATGACCAACTTCATGCAGCTTGCCCTGGGTCAGTGCCAGGGTCTCCTGAGTTTCTCTCAGTGTTTCCAGCAGGCGATCCCGTTCTTCCAGCATGGACACCATTAACTGCTCAAAATGGGAATCAGCATCTGACTGTAAGGGGGAACCTGAACCGTGGCCTCCATTTCCCCCAGCGGGAATCTCGGCCTCACTGATGGTTGGCATCACCTCACACATCATCTGGAAACAAAACGAGACAAAACAAAGACCGTGAACTGGAGTCAAACAGATGTGAACAGGAACTTGGAGTGCCACCCCTAATACCCACTTAGCTCTTCCCCATGACAGACTCAGCAGGGGCTGCCAACAACTCAGTGCCTGCCACTATTGCATTAAGGCGAGGGAGAAGAGGTACACAATTCAATCAAGGCATCACTTGGTAATGACAATCTTGTGACTTCTTGCAAAACCAGATTTTTGCAGCCACGTTTCAAACTGTGATCTCACGTTAATGGATTTATATTTTCGGTCAGGAGTAAGCAGCTGCCGAGATCTTTAAAAAAAGACAAACATAGGGCACGCAGCCTGCCCCCCAAAATTATACACTTAACCCAGTAACTGATTACACTGCACGTTTGGGGAATCGTTTTCTGCTTCTTCCAATGCTTCAGATAGGATCTGAAACAGCACTCTGAGCTTATGTTGGCTGCAGAAAGTTTATGGTGGAATTGACACGTGTAAACGAGTGGTAAATCCAAACAGTCCAATTCGGGACATAAAACACATGAAGGAAGATTAAAAAGCAAAAAAAATTCATGACGAAGGAGTAGCAACGTGGATGACAAAAGGGAAGGTAAAAGGCAAAAATAGTTAAAGGCAGAGGATGAACACAGTCAAAACAATGCAAATCTAAGCACTGCACTGCTGTCAAACTGGGAGGACTTCCAAGAGACCCTTAACGATCCTTACCAGAGCTAAGGCATCAAGATTTTAAAAAGCCACTAATATAATTATTGCACACTCACTGAACCACTAAGACTTCTGCAATTCTTGGGAAGGCCTCTCTCAACATCACAAAGCTACAAAAGCACAAGGCACATGAGAAAACGTGGTTCTCTCCACCCCTCAAGGTAGCACAAACTTTGTTCTCGGCCTTAAATTTCATACCCACGTCTTAACACCTTAAAGAACAAATAAACTTATTCGGAGTCGGTGGGTCCTCTCAGTCCCCCGAAAGACTTGGAACAGCCTCAAGTGTTCTGTACCACTTTCATGCACGATTACGACAAACGCTGTATTTTGTTTTCCCCACCGCGTTATTTACCTTGCTCAGCAGAACAAAAAGGCTCGGGAGACAGGCCCCAGGTTTCCTGCAGCCCCGGCTCGTCCCTGTTTCAGCAGCTTTCTGTTACCCCCAGAACCTGTCGGCTGGCAAAGCATCCATTCAGCTCCTGCCCAGGCTCTGTCGAACGGCAACACCCCGTGCGCAAGAAAACAAATAAACCTGCCGGGGAAAGAGCCGAGCCAGTCAAAAAGCAGCAGCTTCAGCCAACTCGCCAAGGCCCCGGAACAGAAGAATGTGAAAATAAACTGTCTCAGCTTCCCATCCCTCTGTTGTTACTGGCCCAGAGGTCCTTCAGCAGCCGGGATGGAGGAATCATGTGCCGAGATAAAACAAAAAAGCGTAGCGCGATGCAGCGGTGCAAGAAGCTTCAATTAGTTCATCGCTCCTAAATTCCGCTCAGGTCACAATGGCATTATTAGGCAGCGTGCGAGCAGCACGGGAACACAGCACGGGCTCTCTCGCGGCCGATTTGGAACAGCCTCCCCCGTTCTCTCTCCTGTTAATTCCAGCGGGAGGTTCTCCTGCCAGTCCCCCGGCTCTTGGCTCCAACATTTATAATCCCAACAGCGAGGCGCCGGCGGCCCTTCGGGAGGCGGCGAGGAGGCAGCGCGGCCCTGCCGCTCCCAACACCGCGCTGGCCCCGCACCGAGGGCTCCGCCGGGGGGGGACACAGCCGGCGGGGGGACAGCAGGGCCCGGGAGCGGGGCGGGGGGACGGCGGACAAAGCTGAGGGCACGGCAGCGCCGCCCGGGCCTCCCTGCTTGCTCCCTGCTCCCTCTCTGCTCGCTGTCCGCTCCCTGCTCGCTCTCCCCGCCGCAGGCCCCGGCCCCGCCCGGG
>VWZG01001798.1:74935-94156 GCA_013396735.1 Grallaria varia
CATGGGGCACAGGATGGCCATGGGGACACGGTGGGCATGGGGCACAGCATAGGAATGGGGACACGGTGGGCATGGGGCACAGGATGGCCATGGGGACACAGTGGGCTCCATGGGTCAGGAGTCTTTTCCAGCCCCAGTGACCCCGATGTTCCGGGACAGAGCCAGCACGGCCCCAGCGCAGCTCAGCGAGGGGTGACAGCACTGACACAGCCCGTGGTCACACTGACAAAACCACTGTTATTTCTTCCCATGCAGATTATTTCCAAAACAGCATAAAAACCTTTCCCCACTCACGTTTATGTGGCTTTTACTCTGTTCTCGGAGCCTTTAATGCACATGCATAAGGTTGGAGTTCTCTGGCAAAGCTTAGAAAACTCCCTTTTCTCCCTTCCATTTGTGAATAAAGTATTTGCATTTTGGACCCTGGTGTTGCTTTTACAGTGGAAAGCTCTGAGACCATCAGGGGCCACTTACACAGACAGAGGCGTGTTCTGCCGAAAAGCAGGAGGGTTCTGCAGACTGATGGCTGGATTAGAGATGTCAGTCTCTGAACACAACATTGGACACCTAGCATCGGATAGAAAGGTTCCTTAACGAGCCATTCTTCCTTCCCTCAAATGAGAAATCCTTTACAGTTACAAATTTATGACACCGTGCTTTTTCCCTTTGGTATCTGAGCCTTTAGAGTGAATTCAGGTCACTCTTTTTAAGCTTTCCCTCTGCACATGTGAGGTCTAGATGATTTTTTTTTTTCCCCTCCTGAAGTTTCTGATGTAAACACACGACTCTGGAAGCTGGAACTTTAAGGGAGAAGCCAAATATGATGAGGCACATTAAAATCACGAGTTCTGCCAGATATTGGTTAGCACAGACTTAAGGCTGAATAACTTGCCACTGAAATGTAATGGTATAAATACCAAGATCTGACTTTTCAATGTAGAAAGAGTAGCAAAAATATTCCAAAATCAATTGTTAATGAACTAACCTGTGTCATCTATTGGTATATTTCAATGCTTTTATTTATAAGCTTTGGGATATGTATACACACACATATGTATAGTTCTATTTAGAAACATAAGCTTCCATTTTAACATAAACTACTTAAAACGATGATCAGAGGGGAGGAGGGCTCTCTCCTTCAACCTGCTACTGAGGGTTTAACCCACACTGGAGGTTTCTTTCACAGAACTGGTATTAGTGCAGAAATATCAGCAAACTCCAGGCTTATGAAGCACAGCAACATATTTCTGGGGTCAAAGGCAGTTAATACTTAAAAAGAGGTCCCGAAGATTACCTTGAATGTAATCAGCTCTTTATTTTTAAGTGCATTTCTACAGACAAACACTTCTGTTTCACTGACCCAATCTCTCCCTTTTGTCTTTACCTGTATGAACAAAATTGTCTCCCACAACTCACATGCAATTCATCAATTGTATTCTTTATACAGGAAATGAGGAGGGAAAACATATTTTCCAGACAAGCTGGCAAAAGTATATTAAAAAAATGCTAATTTTTTATCCTTCTCCAAATGGAGACCTGCAAATGGATTGTTGTGCCTGATCTATTGAATGATGGCATGTCAAATAAAATAACCATTAAAGTATGCTGAAATAAGCTACCATCAACTGATTACAAGTGTTTTTTGGGTTCTTTTGTTATGAGAAAAGCAAATATTTTCCACTGATAAAAACATGGAATTTTGTCCCAGCCAAAGTTTCCACATTGCAGATGCTTCAGTGAAATCTGAATCTGATTTGAGTGGTGTTTAATGTGAGCCAGATGGAGAATTTGTGAATGAAAGGGCAAAAGGTGAAACACCATAACAGGTGCAGAATTGGTAATCTCTATCTGCAATACATCCTCCAGTCAGATTTACTGAGAATAAATTAGTGAACCTCAGTAATCACCTAGATCCTAAAAGATGTCATTGCACTTCCTCTCTGTTTGGGATGGCTTGGAATGTGCTTGTTTTTTTTTCTTTTGAGACTTAAGTTTTGTTTTGTCCTTAAATGGTTAAAAGCAAACCCCAAGATTTGTATTACGCTGTAATTGTGCTCTGCTGCGACAGCACGGGAGAACATTCTGAAATGGACAATAAATGTGAATAAACTCCATACATCAGTTCTCACTTCAGCCAGCTTGTTACCAGAGCACAGAGACTCACATGGAGCTTGCCCAGCTCCTCATATCTGTGGGTGGATTTCCCATCCAAGGGGTTGTAGCTGCACACCCAGGAGCTGTCCCCTTTGCCTTTGTCCCCTTTAGGTGACACAGCACCCTGGGCACAGGTTTCAGAGGTGATGGCAATGCCCATGGTCAGGCGCCTCCTGGAGCAGTGGCTTTCAGCCTCAGGTAGGAGCGGAGTTCCCATGGCATATAAATGTCTGCTAAATGAAAAGCAGCCGCAGAGCTGGGTATTTATTCACACCCAAAAGGATGGCTTAGGCCAGGAGGGAACCTGAATCTGGAATATCCCAGGTTAGGAATATGCCTCCTACACGACACAGTGCAAGTTATCTTCCTTAGGCGCCTTTTGCTGCACAAAGCCCAGGCAGTGGGTACAGCAGAATTTCTGAGGCACCCCAAAAAGCCCTGAAAAGCCTGGCTTTGAAGCCCTACTGCTTCCCCCATGTGCAGCCCACCAGCGCTGAGAGCCAGCACTTGGAATGCCACAAATAAAGCAGGAGAACCAGCTCCCTGCTGCACTTAATACACATGAAATAATAAAGCCAAGAGAGCTCCCGGGTTCTGCAAATACCCAAATATTCCTCAGCATTCCTGTTTTCTTTGTAGCACAAGGAAAAGAGTTTGCTTTTTTCCCTTCCTCCTGGGCACGTAACCCAGGATGGACCCTGTGACATGAGGAGCACTAGCAGCTCTGATCTTTCTAATTAAATGAGTGTGATGTCTCTTCTGTAAGTGCAGCGAGAGGTCTGGCTCCCTGTGCGTGTCATTCCGTGAGACGGAACCCTTGTCAGAGTGTCTCCAAAGAGCCCTGCATACATCAGCTGACAGCAGAACCACCGGCTCAGAGACCCAGCTCTCACATCTCCCCACCCCGTGCACCTCAAAACCGCCCCACGAAAGTCAAACAAAGGCTGTTACAAACAGGGAAGAGGGGAGGGGGGGGGGGGGAAACCAAAGGGTTTTCCTTTCCCGTCACATGATAAATGAGATGCCAATGTTTATCCAAGCTCAGTGAAACAGCAAGCCCTTCCTGCCGGCGAGGTGTGGGGCTCTGGCCGCTCTGAGGACAAACACCTGCTGCCCACCGGGAGGGGAAGGAGCCAAGCCCTTCTCTGCTCGCTCCCACCCAGGGCTTTACGCCCCCTTGGTGAGCCCCAAAGCCACCCTGTGCCACCACAAGACCTCCGCCACGAACAGCCCAAGAGCTGGGCGCCTTTTCTCTCCCCCTCTGAGTCAAGCCCTATTTCCTCCTTGTCCTTTACAGACGACTTAAGGACTTGGCAGCAAAATGCATTTTGAACCCATTTCACGGGGAAATGAATAGATGAAAGGACAGGATTTTTGCCAGCAGCACTGACCATCCTTTGGTCGGCGGATGGACGCGACCTGGACCATTGTGTTGCCGTAACAAACGTCTCCAGAGCTTGCCAGACAGTGGAGACACTTGGCCTGGGGGAGAAGAGGCTGCAAGGTGGCCCCTAGAGACGAGGACGGAGGTAATTAATGGCTGTGCCAGTGTACAAAGATAAGTGCCCCAGTAAATGTGCCAGCCCTTCGGCAATAGGAGCCCTGACTCCCAGAACCCGGGCGTTGACACAGTTCTCACAGTGACATTGGATTTTCATAACGTGGATGTGTGTCGGGTTTAGGCGGGCGTAAATCAAATTGGAATTGGCTGCTCTGAAATTTAAGAGGGTTTTTTGAGTGGGACTTACTTGCTCTGGCAGGCAGAAAAGTCTCCACGAAGCCCCCAAGAAACTGGAGATGTGGAGAAGGCTCTTAAGAGACCAGATGAACTTACACAATTAATTGTAATGGGAATCCTACCTGTGTCAAGACCATAAATATTTCTTAGATTCGGCTGCTATTCCTGCAACCAAAACCACATATACCCACTCAAGTCCAAACCTGCTGAGCTCGAAAAGGTGTTCAGCTTAGTTTCAGCCTCAGTTGTGCAATTTGCAGTTCAGAATTATTGCAGCTGTTCCCTGTTTTGTATGGATTTACAGTGGCAGAAATCCCCTTGAGCTAGAAAGGATTTCTAAAGCCAAGTATCGTTTATTTCAATCTGAAGTGAAATATACCCATAATCTCTAATGCAAATGTAGCACATTCATTTAGTGTAGACTGATTTCAGCACATTTTCATACAGTTTATAATGAAAGATGTCAACCTAAAAATGCATTCAGTTGTAAGTTCAGCGCAATAAAGTTGAATATTATTTAGCTATGCTTTTTTTTTAAAAAAAAATACTACTTTTTGGAAAGGCTGTATTCACAGAACGTAGTTGTGAATAATATTGGCAACAAGAAAGTGAAGAATTGAGAAGCAGCCGTGATAATGCAGCTCCTGCCTACCTGGAACAGGTTTGGACACATTGCACCTGGCTGACCACCTACACCATGAACCCATTTGCCCTCTGCAGCCTCTGTAATCAGCAGAGCCAGGGAGCCACTCCACGGGGGTGATTCACAGCTTTGGTGTGGTCCATGAGTCACCTGCTGGAGGTGCTTGGCTCCTCTCATTGACTCCAGAGGGAGCCATGGGTGGGTGCCTAGCCCGGTGGGAGATGAGGCTGGGCACAGGAGACGTGTGAGCTCAGCATGGCTGCTTTGGGGCAAAATGGATGGGAGCATCCACCAAAGGAACAGGCAGGGCTTTATTGGCTCCAGTGCTGCAGATGTGGCAGCCCACGGTTTGTCTGCCCTGTTAATGTTCACTGGGCTGCAGTTCCATCACTGCATTTGCAAGAGCGGAGCCCGGAGCTCCAGAGCTGGGGCAGGATCTCAGGGCAGACAATCACAGAGGCACAGAATGGCTTGGGTTGAAAGGGACCTCAAAGGTGATCCCATCCCATGGGCCCCAACACCTTCCACTGGAACAGCTTGCTCAGAGCCCCATTGCAGCCTGGGCTTCAACACCTCCAGGGATGGGGAGTCCACAGCCTCTCTGGGCAACCTGTTCCACTGCCTCACGACCCTCAGAGCAAAGAGTTGATGCCTTATGGCTCATCTAAACCCACCCTCCTGCAGCTTAAGGCTGCTCTCCTTATCCTGGCACTCCATGCCCTTGGGAAAAGTCCTTCTCCTGCTCTCTTGGGGCCCTACTGAGGTCTGGGGTCTCCCCCAGAGCCTCCTCCTCTTCTCCAGGATGAACAGCCCCAACTCTCTCAGCGTGCCTTCTTACCAAGACACTGTTGCTGTTATTTTTTAATCCAAAATGAATGTTATTCTTATTCCACAGCCCCCTCTATACACATGCACGAGCTCTACGGACACTGAGCCTTTTACCTGTTTGCTCCGTAAGACCCCAGGAGAGAGCAGGAATTGGGCTCTGTGTGGCTCATTTCAAACCCAAGGCTCCAGCTTTCAGAACGTTTGGAGACCCTGTAAGGAAAAAAAAAAAAATAAAATCAAAATTAAGATGTTGTATTATTTTAATAGTATATGTAATAAACTTTATAAATAGTCTGACTGCAGCAAAAAGGATTTGCATGTGAAGTAACACTTCTGTTCCTGTAAATCAGAGTTTGAAGGAAAAAATTAGGGATGTTTTTTTCTCTTTGTCTGCTATGCAAAGGCTCCTGCTGTTTCAAGTGGCTTTGGAGCAGGCACTAAGCAAAGTGGACCACGATTTGTATGTACTCAGGATCCTCTATTATTAGTCCTTCATACTGTAGTAAAGCTGATAAAAGCATTTAAAAATAAAGAGATCTCAAACAGCACTTAAGCCTATTTTTAATCCCTAACTGACTAGATTTCCAGTGATAACATACCTTTCATTACTCACACATCGCCTGTGTGGAATTGTATGCAGCAATCACCACCTCCATTATTCAGATGCACGTTGTACTGTGAAGATAAGAATGTTGGGAAGGTTATTAGTCCCAAATCATCCGTGTGTAAGCAAGGCAAAAGGATTTTTCTGTGCAACCAGCTTTTAGGCAAATGAAAATGTAAATAACACCTTCGGTGAATCACCAGTTTGTGTAGGAGCTAAATGTTAATTTTCACCATTTTAGAACTCCCCGCAGCCTTCACAGTATTTACTAACAATATTAATTTGATAAAACGAATTGGCTGAGGTAGTGACTAAAAACCAACACGGCCTCAAGATGAAGGCATAAAGCAAACTGCAACAGATAAAAACTATAAAAACCACGGACCCTTGCGATGGCAACGATGTGTTTTGCCAAAAAAAAGCATCTCCAGGTTCAAGGTAAACCCAAGGCTCAGGTGAAATGTCCTGCCAATAGATAGGGTGTGTTAAACTGCTGTCAAAGGCCATGTCCCAGCATTATTTCCTGTTCTGATTAATAGCAATTCTGCCTAGGCAACCAAGTCACTCAAAACTAAATGTCACCTTTGGCATTTGGAGAAGGAGGTTACTGGGGCACGATGTGACATGGGGAATAAGTACAGGTATAAGGCAATTAATAGGGAACATCCAGCTCAGAGCCCCTCCCGCAGCCTCAAGCAGCAGAGGGACATTTAAAAGCCATCAGAGACAAAAAAGACCTCCAGGGAAAACACAATACTTAGAAAAAGCAGCTCTGCATTTGCCAGGGGGGGAAAACCAAGACCTTTGGGAGCAGGGCTCAAGTGAACTTGAAATAAATACTAACAAAAAATAATGGCAATACAATAAGTGGGGCTTCTTTTCAAGTCAATTCCCTGCCCTGCTTGTCTCTGTATTGGCCTGTCCGTGCCCTTCAGTGTTGCAGCTGCACCACAAAGCGAGCACTGCCCCGAGGTGCCCCCAATAAATTAAATTATCCAGCTGGAGGGCAGCTCAGCCTGCCAGGGTGTGAGACAAGAGGGCTGCGAGTGAGGCTCGTCCTTAGCCTTGGGAGAAACACCATTTCCTGGGTGAAATTATAATTTTAGTGCTGCCAAGACATCTTGGGTCTGAGATCAATGTGTTAAGGGTGCCTAAGTCCTTATGGAAGCATCTTTCTTCTCACAGTGACTAAAATCACACCGAAGCCTGGCATCCCATCTTAGCTTGCCATTAGCAGCGTGTCTCTTATTAGTGTGGCCAAATTTACCTTTTACCTACACAGAAATCTCCTCTGTAGAACTTTGGGGAGCACGGGAAGCATCTCAGACCAGAGGAATTTCAGGGTTCCCATGTGAAATTATAACTTTAGTGCTGCTAAGACATCCTGGGTTTGAGATGAATATGTTAAGGGTGCCCTTATGGAAGCATCTTGCTTTTAACAGTGACTAAAATCACACTGAAGCCTGGCATCCCTGCTTGGCTCTTATTAGTGTGGCCAAGTTTTCCTTCTCCCTAAATAGAAATCTCCCCTGTAGAACTTTGGGGAGCACAGGAAGCATTTCAGACCAGGGGAATTTCAGGGTTCCCATGTGAAATTATAATTTTAGTGCTGCTAAGACATCCTGGGTTTGAGATGAATACGTTAAGGGTGCCTAAGCCCTTATGGAAGCATCTTGCTTTTAACAGTGACTAAAATCACACTGAAGCCTGGCATCCCATCTTAGCTCGCCATTAGCAGCGTGTCTGTTATTAGTGTGGCCAAGTTTTCCTTCTCCCTAAATAGAAATCTCCCCTGTAGAACTTTGGGGAGCACAGGAAGCATTTCAGACCAAACAAATAGAAGCCTCTTTGTGCGAAATTATGATTTTAGTGCTGCTAAGATGCCCTGGCTTTGAGACCAATGTGTTAAGGGTGCCTTAGCCCTTATGGAAGCATCTTTCATTTAACAGTGACTAAATCACAACAAAGCCTGGCATCCCATCTTAGCTCGCCATTAGCAGCGTGTCTGTTATTAGTGTGGCCAAGTTTTCCTACTCCCTACACACAGCCATTGCTGCCCACCTTCAGGTCCCTGCCACCCACTGGGCTCAGGCTGCAGAGGGGCAGGTTGTGTCCCCTGCCCTGTCCCCGGGGGTCACCCCCAGCTCAGGCATCCAACAGCAATGCCCTTATCCCCCCCCGAGGTTTGGTCCTGCGTGTCCCCAGCTGCCACCAAGCTCTCCACGTGTACTCTTTGGTCTCAGCCACCACCAAAAGGTTTGCCCCTGTGTTGTGCCAGGTAACACTCTTAGTCATTCAAGTGGGTTTTTTCCCCTTTTTTTCCTGTTTGCCTGAACACCTGGTTCCTTTGCAGAGAGGTATTTACACAGTTTTTGTCAAATTACAAGTAATTAAGGCTGACAGTTACTAAATAAAAGGTCATTTACAATCCAGCTGCTGAAAGTGAGATTACACTGCACGTAGCTCTGAAAAAAAGGCAAAAAAACAAACAAACAAATAGAACTAAAACAAAAACACCAAGAGAAAAAGGTATGAAAGGCAGACCTGTCCCCGTTCTTGGTTAAGAAATCCTTATTACTAGGAAGGTGGACAACAGCTAAAAAAAACTTTGTCATCGCCTAAAGTTAATCCTTAAATGGACTGATAATAGCAGAAAACATTTAGGAACTGGCTGAAAGCCACGTGTAAGACTTAAAAGGGGATAACTCACAATAGAAAAACCCACAGCAGACCTGGTATCATTCACGTGTGCCATAAGAAGCAGGGCAAATGATTTGTTTCAAAGCTCAATGCCTTGTCCTCCCTAGCACAGCTCCTACCACAGCCCCTCTGACCAGGCCATCTGTGTGCACTGTAACTCCCACTGGAAAGAGCCAACACAGGCATTGACTCAGGGCAGGATCCAGCTCTGAGCCGAGCCCACCACACGCCAAAGCTTTGGCACCAGGAGCTGCCAGAGCCCTCGGCACCTCCTCCTTCTGCCACGCACACACACTCCATCATTCAGCACTCTGAACACAGGTCAGACCCCCCCATAAATCCAAATAAACTCTGTCTCTTACCCAGCTAAGTAACAACGCCAAAAACTCCCAGGGGAAATTAACATTATTTTTTTTCCTCATGCCCAAATGTGAGAGGTTCAGGCTGGCCAAGATTGACTGGGCAGTCTCAGCCCAGGGAAGTGATGCCTTTGCCACAAGAGCCATCAAGGAACTCAGCACCAGCACCTGCTTTGTACATTTTACCTGTGGAGCCAAAGGCTGAAGTGGTGGGGACTCCCCTGCCTTCTCCTGGAATCATTTAGAGGCACCATCAAAGCGCCTGCAGAAGGAGGGGAGGATTTATCCATTCACCTTGGGCAGGTATATATTTTCTAAACAGCACTGTTAAATAATTCCCTCGGTGTCTACAGCTGCTGCCTGCAAAAGCAGAGGGGACAGGGGAGAGAACAGAAGGTTAATTTCAGCATCACGGGTTTTGTATTGACCCAAAATACGAGGTTGGAGGAAAACGCTGAAAATCACAGTAACTGCTCTAATGTAAACTAGGAATCAAGCCAATTTTTGCATTTAAATCTCTGAGAATAAAACAATGGCTTAAAATCACTTTTGCTCTGGCTGACGTTGGAGATGCAGCAGCTGGCTCAGAATCTGTGCTTAATACTTAATGTTGGGCCAGAAACACCACCCCTGTTTCTAACAAAACCAGGACATTGCCACGGGGATACAGTTCTTTACATTGACAGTATTCAGCTATAAGGGGTAAACATAAGTTGGAGGAGGAGAAGTATTGAGACACTGTCAGGAAAGTCTTGTTTTCCATATTATATCAAATAACCTTACTTAAGGGTGTGTGTATGTAAGCACATGGATACACAAGCTATACACACACACAGAGATGTATACATATATATATATATGCATACACAAGCATGTCAGGATTTTGGAGGCACGTAATTTTCATGCCCAACACTTGCATTCTCTCCTGTAATTAAATGTACAGTTTTCTTTCATGAAAATAACGTGGCACCACTTGGATTTTAATGTATCTTTAAGCTACGTACAAATAGCAATGTTTCCTTGCACAAATATCCAGCATTTTCCTGCTACATGGCCGTGGATATTAAGTTAATAAGGGGAATATTCAGTATAAGTCATACAATGAAAAGTTCTCCAGTGCCAGATTTTTTGCTGCAGATCATCACATTTTAGGCCAGCCACAACCTCCCAGGACAGTTTTGGGTACCCAATCCAGCTGTGCTTTGCCGGGTTGGGCTGTTCCATCCCGTGCTCTGCAGGAAGGGCAGGATGTCCATCAGCACCAGTGGGGCTGGGTCCTGACTCCCAGTTTCCAGTGCTCGTGGGAAGAGCATCTCGTACTTGTCTCAGTTTGCAGCCAAATATTCCCTGACCTGCTTCCAGGCACCGTGGCAATTCCATCCCTGCCGTTTTCCCCCGCCGAGGTCGCTATATCCTATTGGAATGCATCAAAACCCACTGGAACAGGCTGTCTGAATAACCAGGCATCATTCAGGAACCATCCAAGTCCTCTTCAAACCACCAAGAAAACGAGTGTTTGGCCCCACCTCGGGCTTCTGTGTTATAATAATTCAGTATTTAATGGTGAGTCGGGGGATAAGTCAGGAAAGTAACTTATAAAGGAGAAAATGGGACAAGCCTATGGGGTGCTTCAGGTACTATGTCAATAAGACAAACTGGGATCTAATTTCTTCATAATTCCTTCTCTAATTCCTCTGAATTAGCCTGTGGGACCTTCTCAGCCCTCGCTAAACAAATGGAGCTCCCCACAGCTTAGACCAGAGCAACAGACATGGGACATGGGATTTGCTGCTGGGGCCTCTTCTGGCAGAAGGAATGGCTCAAACCTCTCTGTATCAGCCACTACTAAAGGAATCACCTCCAGAAAAAGCAGTTAAACCTAAATTCAAGTATCCCCAATAAGAATACCCTATAAAACAGTAATATTGCTGGCAGGGACAGCCCCAGATGCCCAGGCACTGCCATGGCAGGAGTGCCTTTGGGGGGAATTCAGGCTATCCAGGCTTTCTAAGGGGACTTGACAGCCAAAAAGCTGCGACTGAATTCTGCTTACACTGAGCGTAACATAAATGGAACAACAGAGGATGTGGATCCCAGATCTGCCGGGTGCTGCACCCTTTTAATTCACATTTTATCTGGAATTTCTTTTTCCAAGCTTGGCAGTGTGCCGGGAAGTGACAGGGAGCACCTCTCAGGGAGACCACCAGTAGGGAAACAAATATAAGATTGAGCTCAGTTGTTCACATATTGGCATTAAGGGCAAGAAAAGTGTTGTAGTTTAATTTTTATGCCAAATGTTGCTCTCAGTTTGTACGCTCACTGTACGTAAAATCTGGTACCAGCTTTGCATACAAAACCCACCAGCCTTTAGTCTTTACACATCCCTTTGGACAAACCTTTGCCAAAGGCAGAGTGTACCCTTGCAGAATAGCTGTTACAAGCCACTTAAAAGTCAAACCACAATAAGAAGCGCTCGCTGATTAAATTCTGCAAATCATTTTCTGAAGCGAATACTCCTGCTGGGATCAATAGGAATAACAGCATTTAAAAATGGGAAAAAAAACATTATAAAACTTGTGAGCATTTTAATTGCAGGCTCGCTGCTTTGTGTAGAAGTTCTGCAAAGCCAGGCTTGCCTGTAAATAAAACACCTGCCCCAGAGTTGTTATTTTTTATGTACCAAGCTGCTCAGAGTCTCAGAGAACACACAGAATACCTTTCCCTTCGCTCCCACAGCTGGTTACTTTGAAAGCTGCTCTAAGTGCTGTGACCTGCCCAAAGCACAGCACCACCCTTTCCTTCCAAAAACTTAAAAGGAAGCTGCCATCCACACAAGGACACTTGGAAAATGAGTTAAAAAGCTTTCAACTCCCAAAACTCCTCCAATCACGGGAATTACTGAATTTCAACTCCATCAGGACGACCAGATTGCAATATATAATTCAGATATTTCAATATAACATCATGTTTCACAAGAGCAAACTTGCTGGTTTAACTTTAGCCTGCTCTAAGAAAGGCGTGCGTGGTGCTCTCAGGAATGACATGGGGGCACCAAGAGTTGTGTGCAGGAGGCTCTTGAGTGATGAAGAGTCCCCCCAAGCCTATTCCCATGCAGAAGGCTGAGCCCCTCCAGCTCTCCCAGCAGCTGAGTCAGGCTGTGATTCCCTGACTCCAACCCTACAGTTCCTGGCACCCATTGCAACACTCCCTCTGCACGTGAAGCAATCCTCAAACTGCAACTCTCATGAATAAAAGGAGGGATTCTACAAGTTCTACAAAAGTTCTTGAACCTTCACTCACAAGTCCTTCGGCTCCCCCAGCACAAATCCTGCTTTCATAGCACACAGTTGAAACACTGAACCAGTTTCTATACATCTGCCAGTGCATCCCTGCAAGCAAAACACTGCCGGAGAAAAGAAGCAATAAATCCAAGAGGGAAAACAACTCAGAAAAATATTTGTGCTGGAACACATTCTAAGGACATAGGTGATTCAGGCGGGCAATGAGAAACGCACAAGACAGTGATTACAAATAAATCTGAATTGAAAAACACGCAACCAAAAAGCCTGAATTAAAGATGCTGAGCGCCAGAGAGAGCTTGGAGACACAGTGCCACTGAGCTCTCTGCACCAGACAACTAAACAAAGCAATTAGATTGCAGAAAGCAGCTAATTATTTTAGGAATCAAACCAAGACTGGAGGAAATGCAGCTGCCGTAGTGTGGGGAATGGAGAAAAAGGGAAGCAAAGCATTGCATTTGAAATATTCATGACATCCAATTTGTACAAGAGGATTTTTAACTAATAGTCTAGAAAAAGTTCTTCTAACTCAGAAAGGAAGAGAAGGTAATTTAAAAAAAGAAAACCACTTTAATATGTGAATATAATTCATGTCTTCCAAAATCATAGGAAATGGCAAGCAAGTACTGAAAGGGACCGAGAAGTGACAGGGAAAAAGAATTCTCCAAAATGAGATTTCTCCTGAGATGGCCCTTTCAACTCCCCACAGGTTTTGATATGTTATTTTCTCAAGGCTGTGAAGAAACAAGACTCTCAAGAGACCAAAAGGGAAAAGTTTTAGTAATCCCTCACAGGCAGATCCTCTTGCAGAGTGTCCTAAAGGATTGGAAGGAACGGGTAATTAAGTTATTTGTCTTACTCATTCACAGCTTTAAGTGCAGGCTGACACTTCAGTGCCAGGATAAACTCCACAGAACACAAAGCCTCCATCAATTGAACATCTGAACACACCCCCTAAACCCTGACCAACAGAATAAACCAGAAGCTGTGCTTTTAATTAATCATAAAACAAATGCAACATCCTTACCAGAGGAAAAAGAAGGCAACAACTGAAGGCACTCAGTCCCACGCAGCATCTCCCCTGCACTGCCACTCAATTTCAGGCTCCTGAGGGCTGGCAGAGAACCCTTTTATTCTTACACTCCCCTGAGTGACAGCATTTAAATGCTACTGCTCCGAGGGAAACTGCAGCTTGTTTAGCACTTCTGAGAAACCCAGTGACAAAGGTTTTGGCTTGTTCTTCTTTAATGCCCCCAGAAGGACACTGGTAGCATAATGCCTGTTTAGCCCCACTCCTTGCTTTGAAAGTGTCCTTAGCATTTATCTTCTCCCAGTTAAGAGATCTCATCACAGACAGCAAGCCCATAAGAACACAGTTCCACCTGGCTTTTTAAGGAAGCGTTTTTATTGAAACATATACAAAAATTATACAATATAAAGCTTCAAGTTACAAAAATAGGCACGAGTCCAAGGTATTTAATTTGAAGATAAAAGATGGCCAACCGCATCAGAAAACATTCCCTTACAAATTGCACCCTTTTCCCTTATCCCTCCTCCCAATAAAAAGGTTTTGCTCCCTTTGTTTCATTTGATTTTGTTCTCACATATAAAACATTTTAATCTCTAATACAAACAATTGTAATTGGCCCTGAGGTACTGCTCAGATGGATACAGTTTAGGTCATTGCTTTCATATGCAATAAAACATTCGTGATATATATAAATCCTTCACAAAACAAGCTTCTTATCTTCTGAGGCAGACTATTTCTTGGCTACAACTAACAGATTATTCTGATTGATTCCTACAATACCTTGATTCTATGCAGTAGTCAGTATACTTTTCGTATTCCAGATAAACCTCTCCTCCGTGAACCAGAAGATTTAGTAGAAGTGGGCACAAAAAACATGTTACCAGAGAGCCTGAACTTGGAGCTGCTGCAGAGCTGTTTCACCACACACACAGCTCACCCTGCTCACCTCACTCTGCTCACAAGGACTGCTCAGAGAAGGAAAAAAGCCTGAAGCAATACTTTTCTTTATATACTGGGAAATGAATACTGTGTCTATTAAAACAAGCCCTCCAAAACTCTACCTCCTCCTGGGAGTCTGGAATTCACAACTGACACAAATACTGGAATCAGCACATGGAGAACTCTGCCTGCCCAAAATGCAGACGGGTGGGAACTCCTGTATTACCTTGTGCTCGGATTCAGTCACTGATACTTAATAGACTGCAGCTAGGAAGATACCAAGAATCATCATAAAATCATGGAATGCTTTGGGTTGGAAGGGCACTTCATCTCGTTTCAAGCTCCTTCTAAGGGCAGGGACACTTTCCACTAGAAAGACCAGGCTGCTCCAAGTTCCATCTAACCCAGCCTGGAACACTTCCAGGAATGGGGAGAAAAATAATTTAAGGAAAGAAACAAAAACAAAAGGCTTTTCTGGCACGTGAACTTCCAGCAGTTTCCATTACCCACAATTAGGCATTCCAGAGTCACTGCTTAAGCAAGAGGCACCAACTACAAAAAAAACTTGAAAATTCTCCATATCCCAAGGTTCCTGCAGAGCAGTGACATGTCACATGTTGAAACTTGGCCTTCGCAGTCATAGCACCACGTAAAAAGAACTTGAAAGGAGCTTAAAGTCACACAGGTACAGTTGCAAAAAAGAAGCCTCTTCAAATACCTATTCAGGCAGCCTGAGGGATGTTTGCAGTGACAAACAATCCTATAATCCTTCAAGAAGCACCAATTTCACAGCACTCTTCCCCCAGGCACAGGAGATGGTCCCCAGAAGCCTCTACAGCCCTGCATGCCTTGAAGCTTGTGCAATTTTTCCAGACTTAGGTCAGGTGTGAAGGCCATTTATCGAAGTCTATCCCAGATTAAACCTGAAAAATTATTCTGGTCTTGTTCATAAATCCTCTTTCCTCTGTGAGTTTGCAAGTGGTTACTTGCAAAAAATGCCAAGCAATGGGAATGAAGTAAAAATTTAGGGGGTCAGAGGACTTGAAGGAGCTATGGGATTGAAGGGATCTTTGAAGAGAACAAACTGGCCAAAGAGAACTTGATGTTCACAGGATATTGCCAGAGAAAAGCCTGTAATACAGAAATACTCTCAGCAGGCTTTCCTGTCCCTGCAAAAGAAACCATTTTTTGTTTTCTAGGTTTTTGGCACAGTACACACTTCTGTTACTAAGAGCTGAGCTGCACCTTCCAGCAGACACACACTACAGACACACTGTGAGAGAGGTGAGGAAAGGATTCCTAGCAAAGGATCCAAAAGCACTCACAGCTTTAACAAGAGGCTGCTGTAAACATCTGCGAGACACACAATTTCTATGGTAGTTTCAGAAGAACACTTCCTTCAGAATGCAGAAGGCACTTGGCACCAATTTCAACTCCTTCATTTGCAAACTTGGGCACATTTTTGCCAATAAAAAGCCACCACAACTAATAACCCTCTTGCACTGCAGTCTTGGGGTCTGAGGTTACAGTGATCTCAGTGTTCTTTGACATAGAGCAAACCTATTAAACAAATTATGGAAGACATTATCTTGTTACTCGGAAGGAAAATCCAGTGCACAGCTAAGACACACTTCCCTTTCACATTATCCTTATAACAGGCCACAGAAAAAAAGACCCAACCTCCCCAGGAGATTTTAAATGACAGCTGCCTCAGAAGTGTCCCGTGGATGTATTTCCAGAGAAGATGTATCTGAAAAGCACCTGCAGGAAAGCAAATCTTTTCAGGGGCGTGGCAGAACAAAAGTGAGAAGTTTTACAGAATGAAGCCCAGGTCTTGTAAAAGTTAAAATACCTTGAGAAAGCATCATACTACAAAGTGTTAACTGAAAAGGAATCTGTTTTCATGTTGTCATCAGACCATAAAAGTAATTATTAAGGCACGTAAATTAATGGCATAATGAGCAACCAGTGATAATTATTTTGCTCCAGAAGAGAAGAAGGCACTTTTACTTTTTCCATCAGTATCTGTGGGGCATGGAACTGTTTTGATATCGATCTTATTCAGTTCCAGCGTCCACCTTTGAGATCGCCTCTTCAACTAAGTCTGCCACCAAATTCAGGTGACAGCCCCGAAGAGCTTTTATCAAGTCAGCCACCCTGGCATCTCTTCCCTTCCCTTCCCGCCACTCCCGCAGGCCCTGGATAAGCTGCTCATTCAAGTCAAATGGATGGGCTGCCTTGATCCTGTCCAGTTTCACTTCCGACATGCCAAGTTCTCGCATCAGCTTCTTCCACTCTGCCCCAACCTGGTCACGTATGACAGCAGTCGCTACCCTGAGAAGACCTGAAACAGCAGAAATACATCAGGTTAGCCACGGGTTTACTAAGAAATACAAGAAAATCTTTAAAAGTTGGGGGTTTGTTGAGGAAAAAACTTTCAAGGCGATTCAGGTGGGGTAAAGTAGAGAGGAGTTATTTACTGAGAAGCTTATTGATGCGTGCAGCATAGGGGTGATTCCTGCTTTTATAACACTACTTAATTACCATAACTAAAGGTTACACCCAACCCAAGGATCGTCCATCCTCGTGCCACCTTGGTGCCATCCCCAGAACCTCCCTCAGCTCTGCCCCTTGGCACCCCTTCCTTAGAACTGAGTCGGGGGTCTCAGGACCCTTTTACTTCTTCACCATTGTCTTCATGTCACATTCCCTGGTTGGAGGTTCTTGAAGTTCACGTGTCTTCTATCTTGAATCTATACAGCTATATAAAATTTACAAATATACAAATACACAAACCCGCAAAAATATATACAAATACATAAAGTCTTAAAGCATCAGTTTAGGGTGTTGTTTTTTTAGCAAAATGCAACCCCTGTCAGCGCCCTCCACATCCTGAGAGTCACAGCACATCCTGCAAAGCCACAGGATACACATGGAATCTGGAGCACAGAGCTTGAATTCCTAATGAATAAAGAGACCTAAAAAAAAAAGAAGATCAAAGGAGGGAATTTCCACTACAAGACAAAAAGCGAGAGTTTCCACACCAGAAAGCCATTCGTGTCCACGTTTCCTGGGGCTGATGGGGAGGTCAGGGGATACATATATAATATATAATGTATAACAGTGCATATACGTTTCTCATGCTCAATGTGGGGCTGATGGGGAGGTTGGGGGATGTATATATACATAATATATAAGGGAAGTTGGGGAATGCACACATATATAACATACATTATAATCTATAGTAATGCACGTATGTTTCTTGTACTCAGTGTGGGGCTGATGGGGAGGTCAGGGGATGCACATATATACATATAAGGAAGGACAGGGGAGCCATATATGTATAATAACATACATTATAAGGTATGATAACACGCATGTTTCTCGTGCTCAGTGCAGGGCTGATGGGGAGGTCAGGGGATGCACATATACATATATAAAATATATAATATATAATAACGCATGTACATTTCTTGTGCTCAGTGCGGGGCTGATGGGGAGGTCAGGGGATGCATATATATATAAAAAAGAGAGGGCAAGGTATATATATAAACATACATTATAATGGATAATAACACACGCACATGTTTCACGCACAATGCAGGGCTGATAGGGAGGTCGGGGGATGCACATACATAACAGAGAGGACAGGGGATCCACATATATAAATAAAAACATACATTATAATGTATAATAACACGCACGTGCTTCACGCACAATGCAGAGCTGATGGGGAGGTCGGGGGGTGCATATACATATACACACAAGAGAGAGGACAGGGAATATATATATACCGTAACATACATTATAATGTATAATAACACGCACGTGCCTCACGCACAATGCAGAGCTGATGGGGAGGTCGAGGGACGCATATATATATGTATCACAGAGGACAGGGGATATATACGTATATAGTAACATATAATGTATAATACACACACGTGTCTCACGCACAATGCGGGGCTGATGGGGAGGTCGGGGGGTGCATATACATATACACACAATAGAGAGGACAGGGAATATATATATACCGTAACATACATTATAATGTATAATAACAGACGCACGTGTCTCACGCACAATGCGGGGCTGATGGGGAGGTCGGGGGACGCATATATATATGTATCACAGAGGACAGGGGATATATACGTATATAGTAACATATAATGTATAATACACACACGTGTCTCACGCACAATGCGGGGCTGATGGGGAGGTCGGGGGGTGCATATATAAATATACAAAATATACATATATATCCAAAATATACATACATATATATACAAAATAAACATATATATACACAAAATAAGGCACGTACGTCTCTCGGGCTCGTCGGGCTGGTCCCCGAGGTCGCCGAGCGCCGCCTCCTCCTCGAAGCGCTGCACCATGTCCAGCAGGTCGGCCCTGCGGATGCGCCGCAGCAGGTCCCGCAGCAGGAGCAGGTTGCGCTCGCCGAGCAGCTGCTGCTCCATGAGCAGCGTGAAGAGCTCCAGGGCGGTGCGCACCGCCTCCCGCCGCCGCCTCGGCACCTGCTCCTGGCACAGGAACTTCANTTCATGTTCTCCACCTCGGCCTCCGAGAGCGCCGCGGAGATGGCATGCAGCAGGCTGAGGAAGGGGCTCAGCGCGCCGCCCGCCGCCATGCCCCGCACGGCACCGCACACCGGCGGGCGCGGTGCGGGAAGAGGGAAGGAGAGCGGGGAGAGGGAGCGCGGCTCGGCCCGGAAGCGGCGGCGGGGCACACCCGCTGAATATGGCGGCGGCCGGGGTGCGGGGCGGGGTGGGGCGGCCGGGGCGCGGGGCGGGGCAACCGCGGNAGAGGACAGGGGATGGATATACATATCTATAGTAACACAAACTATAATGTATAATAACAGACGCACATGTCTCACGCACAACGCGGGGCTGATGGGGAGGTCGGG
>VWZG01001800.1:3072-17686 GCA_013396735.1 Grallaria varia
GATCATAGAGAAGGTAGTTTAAAGCTAAGAAAACACATTTATGAAAAAAATTATAAATGTGTGTTGAAATACATTTAATTATGGAGATATATTCTGCTAAGATACAGGCGATGTTTTTTATAAGGTTTCTTCCTCATTTGTACCAGTAAATTTTCAGGATACCAGTACAGGAAAATAAAAGGCAAATCTTATTATTAATATTGAATTTGATATAAACTTTTAAAAAGTATTCTCTGCCAGGTAAATCCATTCGTAGGAACAACAAGACATTATGGTTGAGTACAGCACTGATAATTTGAGAGAAAATTATAATCCACTGATTTTAATTATTAACTCATAATAGGCGGATCAAATACAATTAAGTTAACGAGTGCGAAGTTCCTCATTTCTGAAGTAGACTGAAAGATTTGGCTTACTATACTATTTCATAAAATCAGGCAGTTGACTTTTCTTACTGGTTGTATAATCATGAAAGAATTAACAAACCTTATACACACATAAGGGAAAACTGAAGAGGAGAAAGGAAATAAACCGAGGATGAAGATGGAGTATGTGATTGTCAAGCTTTAACTCCAGAATCAGAGATAGAACAGTGTTGCTTATAGAGTCTCCCATAAGGAGAAATGTAGATTAGGGTTGTTTGCAGATTCTTTCATAAGGAGAGCTACTGTGCTTCCTACTATCCCCTTTCCTGACACATCCGGACAATTAGATGTAATTTGGAGTGCTATTTTCTCCCCACTAACTCTGCTACTTATATACCTCTGTCATCACTTTTTTTACTGTTTTTAAGTGCTTGCTTCCAGCAGCCAGCAGAAGCCCTATGGCCCCATGGACAATGAAGCAACTGCAAGTTGAGTCCATGCCATGAAATAAGGAGCAGCAATGTAGGCAAAGACAAGCTTTTTATAAGAGTAACACTATTTCCTAACTTTTAAATAAATTCTTGTGGAAGGGTTAATTAGCAATATCCAGTAAAACATCCAGTAGAGAAGATAATTACTTGATTGTCAAATGGAATAACAGTGGTTTTCCCTGCAGTGAAATCTCTACCAATGTAATTAGGTTATGTCATACTTCATCCTGAAGGGAATATTAAAAACACAAGACCAGCCAGTTTTACCCACTGTATTTTTTCTATTTATAGTTCAGTGCTAAATTGCTGCCTTCATGATGCAGCAAAAACATCAATAACAAAATAACCATTCTTCTGTTGCTCAATTAAGTTTGCTACGTGACTATTAGTGTAAATATGGATCAAGTAGGAGAATTCTGTTGACTAATCATTTGTAGCATTATAATAAAAATATAAAAATGAAGAGTTTGAAAAGAAAAAAATAGCACAGTAGGAATATATAGAAGCAAGTCAAAAACATAGCAATAAAAATGTCTGCAAGGATATGCATTTACTGGCACATTGAGGAAATTTTGAATTTCTTTTTCTTTTCTTTTGCATTTCTTCTCTCTCAGAACAACAACAAAAATAAACAAACAAAAAAACCCCACAAAAAACCCTTAAAAATTAAGAACAAGACAGATGATAATGTCATATGAAGAATTGCCTACCCTTTATGAGTCTATTTTGAAAAAAAAGTTACAAAATTATTTGCTTAGAACTTAGCACCTGTTTGCTTGTATTTATTTTTGTAGATAAAAAGTTATTCACAGGTGTGAATACTGTTTGGATTTACATGTATATTTGATAAGTGCCAAAACTAATTGTTTTTATGCCTAATGTAAAACCCTGCTGCATTTCTTTTGCCTAGAAATCCAGATTGCATTGCTAAGTGAATCACTTAATTAAAAAAATGCACCAGAATAAAAACACTTTTCAAACTCTTCAGTGAGTTAGGTGAATCTTAAAATGCTTGTTTGTAAAATGAGAAAGAGCAGTGACTTTATTTTTCCCCTGAAGTAAAGGCAGGAGTTAGGGAGGCTTCTGGTTCAGGATTTGAGTTTTGTCTTAAAAAGATCAGATCACTTTGCAAAGCAAATTTTAAAAAGCACAGACACAGCAGGAGAAGAAAATGTGAAAAGAAACTTTGGTTAGATTTCTGTTCTGTTTTGTTTTCTTTTTTTTCTTTTTTAAAAATTTGTGTGGATCTTTTGCAAGAGATACAAGAAGAAAACCTCTTCCCAGTCTCAGACGGCTCCAATGTCAACCTGAGAATGGATTAATAGGGATCTGGACTTTTTTGTGTAACTAGTAGTCCATGTATTGAGGCACTTTAACTTGATGGAGAACGGTTTCTAAAGCATTTTATTGTTTAAGGTCACTATATGAAATGGAACATCGTGATCTTTAAAAAACCCAGGAAAACTGATAATGCATGTGACTAGCTTAGAGGCTTTTACTCCTATCAGGTGAGGTCTTTTAAAAGACAACAAATAATGCCAATGACTTCTAGAAATGCAGTTTATGTCTTCTTTGAAAATTGAAAGAAAGCAACCTTCTTTTCTAAATATTTATATCGAGTGACTGGAAGAGGGAAGACATCATCGCCAACCTAACTGCATTCTGAAACAGAGACTAACTTTCTGGTGCAATAGTGCAAAAATGAAACAGAATTTGTGATTAAAAGACTGATATCAAGATACTTCTATGTGCTGAAAATTATAATCACACCATTATTACTATGCATATTTCTCTTAGCATTGCTGTGCATCTCAGATCTCTATCTGTTGAAAAGTCAGTGCTTGCATGAGTGAGGAGTTTTCTGTAGTATTATATTGCACTTTCATAAATAGTGTTGTGTCACCTTTCTAAATACGTGGACTTTGACAGTTCTGGGGATGCAGCATCCACAGCTTCTCTGGGCAACTTGTTCCAGTGCCTCATTATTCTCACAATAAAGAATTTCTTCCTAATACTTAATCTAAACCGACTTTCAGATTAAAGGCATTTCCCCTTGTCCTATCACGATGTTCCCTTGTCAAAACTCACTGTCCAATTGTCTTGTAACTCCTTTTAGGCACTGTCAGGCCACAATAAGGTCACCCCAGAGCTTCCTCATCTCCAGGCTGAACAATCCCAATTCTCTTAGTTTTAATTTATAGGAGACATGGTCCTTCCCTTTGTGGCCTTATTGGTATAATGTTTTATAACTACCTATAATATCAGGAGCTTATTATCAGACATTTATAGACTGAAACAAAAAATTGTTTAATAGTTTTCAGAGGAGCATACTATGCATTATGAAGTAGAATGAGATGTGATGGGTAGTTCAGTCATAACCAAAAAAGCAGAGGGGAAATTCCCATTCTGTATTTGGCTGGATGAACATGATTGATGTCATCTTGTTTGGTTAAGAGCTCCAAGGAAGTTTTCCTTGTCATGGATAAGCAAAAATTCCATTTTATGTGTTGTTTCAAAAAGACAGCCTCTTTGCTACCACAAGGCCCTATAAAACCTCAGCTCACTTCTGACTCAGAGGAATGTCAAAAACAGTGCTCTTGGACTTTTTGCTAGAAGCTCCATATTTGAAGTCCTAGCACAGTGTAAGTTTACTAAGTGTATGAAATTCTTTAGGCTACTGACTTGAGGTGACACAACTATATGCCACAATTTATTCAGGCAACAGTGCTGGTCTGTGTCAACAAGAAAGTTACAGCCATTGTTTCTACCCTGAAGGTCTTACAGACACAGAACAGCAATTCTAAGTCAGAATGTTTCCCTGAGTCAGAAAGCCATGGAATGGGCACCATCAGTGTCTTGAACATAATTAACAATGCTAGTATTAAAGACATCTTGACAGTTTACCAAATGCAGTGACTACTAGAAATTATTAGTAAATACATTGTTATTTTCAATCCTTAGGGACCAGTGAAAAAGACTCTTGTGTATATCAAAGGCCATTTAATATTAAATACCAGCACCTCAAATTAGACCCTCATCATCTGACACAGATGTAATTTTGACCTTCTCTGTACTGAAGCGCAATTGCTTATTGATGGCTTCTGTGAGGAAAATTCCTGAAGTTTTCTCAAATCTATTTGCTGGTGCCATGGTCATACATAGATCCAATAGCTAAGTGAATTAAAAATTCATACATGAAAAAATGCTTGCAAATTAGTGATATTTTCCCTTTTTACCCATTAGTTAAAAAAAAATAAAATTCAATGTTTTGTACTAGCTACTGCTTTGGCAATGAGATTGAATATTCTCCAAATGTACACCAACAAGAACCCAAAGATACTTCTGAACTAGTTCAGTTTCTATATCCCTATAGACTTCTGTTTCGCTGCTGACACCACTAACAAGGATGACAGATAAGACAAATTACAAAGGTGCCTTTGCTTCAACACAGATTTCTGTCTTCAAGGAGCAGGACTGAGAGTATCAGCTTTTTTTTCATATAAGTTACTGTGCCACACTGTTATTAAAACATTTTCAGTCATTATCAGCCAAAGCAAGGTCAGAACAATTAACCTGGTAGTAACAGAAGACTCTGTCTTGCATTATATAATTTACCAAACACTGTTCACCCAGTTCTCAGCACACACAATTGAATCTGATCAACCTCTCATAGAAATTCTTACAATAAAAATAATCCTTCTTCAGATTTGTTATCCTGTGAATAACCTTTGACATTCACTGATCAGCTTATATGGACAAAAATTGTACTGTTTGATATTTTCTTCGCTTGATGAGCAGAATCTTCTTGCATATTTATAGTTTAAAGGAAAATTTGGCTAGAATCTATAAAATACTCCTTTTTCCATAGACGATTGCTCCCAAGAATAGTGCTTTGACAAGCAATGATATCAGCAAAATTACAGAACCTCTCTGGAAATATCCTGTGGATCTATGGATATAAGGAAAATTATGCTCCTCCCCTTTGCATATAAATCAGATACTATATGTGAATAATACTAGTATGCCTTCACATAACTTCTGACCATATTTTCTTGCAGTTCATGACTCTTTTTATTATTTTTGTCTAAACTTGCAAGATCTTATTTATATTAACTGGATTTTGTACTGTGAATGTTTTAGTTTCACAGGTTTTGCAGAAACACTGCCTTTGCATTTTTCACATTTTTATTTCAATAGGAAGTTGTTTATTTTCTTTATTCTCTTTAGTTCCTAATTAGAAAAATGTGCATCTGTTCTTTCTTAAACTGTGGTATGTGGCCAGCCTTCCAAACTGTGTTGGGAGACTTTAAATTTAATTTAAATTTAATTTTTTGTATTTTCCTGTCACAAGTTCTTTCCATTTATTGTTTGATCACTTTCAGACATGATCAAGCTGTAATTTGAAATACTTTCTGAAGAAACATTTGAAGTTATCAAGTTAACTGAAGATATTCCATATGTGCGATTAAACCAAACCGACTTAATGTGTGAATATACAAATACATTAGCAAGAGCTGAGGTTGATTTAGATTAAACATGAAACATTTGAAACTATTTGGGGAAAATTTAAAGACGAGATCAATGAGACAAAGGATATAATGTTTTGCAATATTCAGGAATGAGAGAAATTAGTGATGCTTCGAACCTCGGTAAGGTACCTCTGACTGCATGGCAGCAGAAAACAGCTGAAATGGGTTCTTGTCCTCTTTTTGCTTCTTTCTCCTGACAAGGGAAGTCTGCTCTTAGCTGAGCTCCTTTGTGGATGCTCAGAAGCAGTTTTAAAATCTTCTCTAAGGGATTAATTCCATTTGACCAGTATTCCTATCCTGCAGAAATCTGGTGTGACATTAGGAATTATTCTTACAACCACCACACATGATTGGGTTTTTCCTTTATTGCTTCCATCTGTAAAATTTTAGCTTGTTATATGATGGTGCACTACAAATACCAGTTTCCTAGTTTCACCACATATTGGGTTAAGTTTTTCATCTTCTACAGTTTTTCTGTGCTTACCTACATACTTGCTTGGGTGGGATGATGGTGAAAATAATTGTTCAGAGCAATAAAAGTGTTTGCATTCTTAGGGAAAGGAGCTAACACCACAGACCAGATGAGTATTTTATTGCACTACCTGATGCTTTTCCTGCCGTGCTGCCCCATAAAAATCCCCTCAGATTTTGTCTGCACTGTTTGTGTACTCTTTCACCTTTGGACTTCCAAAAAGTCACATGCAAAAAGATCTGTACTCCCAAAAGGAGTCTCAATAGACCCAGTAGGAGTTCAGACAGGCCAAGCAGTACATTTTCATGCACTACATTGCTGGATCTGCAGATTGGAAATCTGCACAGGAAGGGGCTTTATAAAGGTATGCTTTCTGAGGAATCTATTTTAAATCTCTTTTAACAATATTTTGCTTAGTGTCTGTGTGATGAAAAACTTTTAAGTGTCCTAAATTACCACTCAACATACCATGGGATGCCACTGTGATACTCATTTGCAGCAAATTCATTTGCATATATAGATTACTGGATCTGATTTAAATATATGGAATAAAGGTATTTTCGTCTGTACAAATTAGAAAGACTAAACTATCATACAACGATTCAGAAAACAGTCCAGAAGGACTATTAGAGGAGTTCAACATATAGTGAGATCAAAAGAAACATCTGTTCAGAAAATGAGAAGCTAAAGGGATAAATGTAGTAAGATTTTCTGAGGAACAAAAATGTGATCTGCAACTATTGGTGCACAGATATGTGAAACTTATCCCTTACACTTTCACCTTGGTTTGTTTTGCCTTTTTTTTTTTTTTCCCACTTTCTTCCAGGAGTACCTTCACACTTAGGATTTACATGTGCCATGAACAATGATCCATCTGAAAAAGCTTTGTGTGTGTGTGTATCTAAACATCTTTCGTGTAATACATATTCCATTGGTTTCATAAACCATTAGGAAAACAGATAATTAAAGAATCTTGACTTACCTCATAGAAGGAAATCCCCTGACAGTTACTCTGCAGTTACTCAAGGCCTGTTCTGCAATGGGTAGGCACAGGAAAAACTGAGAGTAAATGATGTGATATATTCTTGCTTTCCATATGCAGACTACGGCAAGATATGGAAGCTGAACATTGAATCCTGTGTAAGGTACATTTTCAGAGGACCTCTCATGATTCAGCACTCTCAGCTCTTGCAGGCATCTGAGCAAACTCCAGCTGATGCTGCTGCCACTGAAACAGTTTGAGAGCCACACTATCATCCTACTCCCATCTGCTCCTGTAAACATTGGAGAGGATGCAGTAGGCAAAGTGTGTCTTAAGGAAATACGTTAACAATAGGCTTTAAGGCTAAGAGACCTCCACCCTTCAGTTACCCACAGATATATTTGAAAGTCATGCTGCTAATTCAATAACTGAAGAAATTACACCCCCCCCTTCCCTCCCCCTGTCATGTGATCCTTCAGAAAAGGTAGAAGATGCAAGAATGCAGACTATGAATTGTGGTCCTTTCATTAATTCTAATGACTGAAAAACAAAATATTAGCTGGTTGGCACATAAAACTACATGTAAGCCTACACTGCAAAATCTGTGTTACACATCATGGATTTGCAAATGCATTTGGTTTATGTGGCAAGGTGTTGGGAGCAAAAGAGGACGCTGCAAGGATAGTTTCTGTAAGGAGAGGCTGAGGCCCACCCCTTGCCAGATACCAGTCAGCTCCAGTGTACCCACCACAGAGCACAGCTCTGCCCCTCAACCCAGCTGGTGGCACCTCCAGGAAATCCTACCTAATAAAGGATAAAAAAAAGCTCTGCGACAAATCAGAGAGTGAGAAAAATGTGAGAGAAACAGCCTTGCAGACACCGAGGAAGGGGAAGAAGGGGGAGGAGGTCCTCCAGGCACTAGAGCAGAAATTTGCCTGCAGTGCATGGAGAAGACCGGGTGAAGCAGGTTGTCCTCAAGCAGCCCATGTAGTACTCCACACCGCAGAAGGTGGATATGACCTGGAGGAAGCTGCAGTTCATGGTGAGCTCATGCAGAAACCGTGTGAGGAGGGAAGGAAGTAGAAAAGGCAGGAGTGAACTTAGGCCTGTAAAGATGGTAGGGGATGGAGGGAAAATCTTCCTGTTCCACTAAAAAACCCACTAGGTTTGTCTCTGTTTCTCACCATCCTACTCTATTTTGAATTGACAATAAATAAAATTAACCTTCACCAAGCTGAGTCTGTTTCCCTTGTGATGGTATTTGGTCAGTGATCTGTTGACCAACAAGCTTTTCCACTCTATTTTCTCTCTTGCCCTTTTGAGGAGGGAGGTAGGGGAAGAGATTGGTGGGTTGGGGGTCTGGCACACAGCCAAAGTCAAATCCACCACAGAAATGCACCATAAAAATTTATTTGCCCTTTAATGAAGAATGATTCCTTGCAAAGACAGTAACATTAACACTGTTAGAGAATTCTGATCCAAGAAAACCCCTTAACTACCAGTCATGTACCAACCACCTAGGATACTGGATATTTCTTAATTCTAGTCCCTAACACGAGAAATATGAAATGAGCTGAGCACAGATCTCTCAGAGAATTTCCTTTTCCATTCATGAGTTGAATGGGAAAGCTCTCCATTCACTATGATTTTCTTAAAGGGTATATCATAATCTTATGCTGACACTTTTCACTCTTCCTTTGAACAAAGAGATTGTGTGTAACACCATGTGATGAGGCAGGTCCTGAACTGTTTCACAGAATCATAAAATAGTCTGGGTTGGAATCATAGAATCATACAGTTATAGAATGGTTTGGGTTGGAAGGGATCTTAAAGATTATCCAGTTCCAACCACGCTGCCATGGGCAGGGACACTTTCCACTAGACTGGGATGCTCAAAGCCCCATCCCAGCCGGCCTTGAACACTCCAGGTTTGGGGCATCCACAGCTTCTCTGGGCAACCTGTTCCAGTGGCTCACCATCCTCACAGTATAGAATTTCTTCAAAATGTCTACTCCAAACCTACTCTCTTTCAATTCAAAGGTTGTCACTTCACTACATGTCCCAGTCCCATCACTACTTGTCCTGTCAAAAGACCCTCTTCTGCTCTCTTTAGGCACTGGCAGGGTCCTATAAGGTCTCCTTGGAGCCTTCTCCAGGCTAAACAGCCTCAACGCTCTGTCTTTCCTGACAGGAGAGGTGTTCCAGCCTTCTTATCATCTTTGCAGGCCTCATAGACACAATACTGCAAGTGTTCAAGAGCTGAGTAGAGGGGCAGAATCACCTTCACTGACATGCAGACCACCCTGTTTGGACACAGTTGGCTTTCTGGGCTGCAAATGCACATTGCTGGCTCATGTTGCGCTTCCAACCAAAAACTCCAAGTCTTGTCCTTAAGGTTGCTCTCAACATACTGTACCCCCAGCCTGTATTTGTGCTGGGGATTGCCTTAACTCTCATGGGACCTTGCACTTGGCCTGCCACGTATGCTGTCTACCCCATCTGTGAAAAAAACTATAGACCATTGTGGGTACAAGGGACTTTCATGAGAATGGGTTACCTGCTAGTGTGGTCATCCACAGTGACTTCCCACCAGTTCATGCTGCCTGAGATCTAAAAGCAAAAGACTTCCAGAGTGTAATAGGTGTTATTTCCCCTAGTAGGGAGCATGGCTTTGCAGCGGGCTGTATGTCATACAACACCATCTTCTATTACAAATGAAAATATTGTTATCTGACCAGGTAATTTATGCCTTGAAGTGGCATATCATATATAATTTACTGGATCTAAACATCCAGAATTCCATGGTTTCACTAATTGTAATCTTCAGATTCTGTAGCCTTTTGCAAGAGATTGAATTATAGTTATTCTTTCTAATCTAAGAAAATTATGATGACTTCCAAACATATTCGTCATTATTGGTCAATAATATTATGCACTATAAATCATAAGTCTGACAATCCATTATTCAGTTTATTCATGTTTTAAAAAGTTTTGGAATAAAGAATAATTTGAGAATAAATTAAATAATTCTATCCAATAACAACTAGACAAGTTAAATGGCTAGAACGTTACTTAGTAGGACATGTATGGATAGTCAAATATTGTAGAAAGACCTGTCTGTGTGGTCTGTGTGTGCGTGTGTGTGTGTGTGCGTGTGTGTGTGTGTGTGTGTGTGTATTATAGGAGAATGGAAAGAAAACGACAAGTCTCCATTACCCCTACATTAAATAACTGAATGTATAAAATTAAAAAAAAAGATATGTCAAGTACAAGAAAAAAATGGCATTTATATGCATAATTATGTCTGCATATAAATGCATAGGGCAAGTATGTAAAAAAATTGACAGTTTCCAGAAAAAGAAACTATCTGAAGAAGAGGTTTTTTAACAAAAGGAAAAGAACAATGTGAAATACTTATTCAGTATAACAGGTTTCTTATCAGAAGTATTTGACAATTTCTTTAAAAGCCTTCTAGTCTGACAAATTTGAATTAAAAAAGAAAGTCCTGTATCTGAAAATTTAGACATTCTTTCTCTAAATCATAGAATGTAGATAGGATGCATAATTTTATTCTCAAATGCAGTATTTTCTTACGTATAATTTTTTTCATAAACCATTTTCTTTATTTTTCAGATCCAAGTAGAGTTTTAGTCATCTCTGTACTTATAAATCACCCTAGTCCTGGCAAGATTTAAGGTTTCAGTGTATCAAATGCCACTCTTCTTCTTCTATCTTCACCTTTTACATATGATGGCTGGTTTGATTTTTTCATACAGTTTTCTCATCTTTGCTGTTTTACCATATTCTGTCAAAAGTTTACATGTTTTAAATTTGTTTAGATCTCAGATGACATTTTTTTCTAGTCATTTATTTGCAAACTAAATAACTATTAAAATGAAAATATTTTTTGAGTAAGAGGAGTGTGGGTTTTTTTAATTGTCTATTCAATCAATTTTACATGAGGCAATTACTCATTCCATCAATTTTACATTCTTAGTTTTACCTTGGTGGGACACAGACTGGGTACATACTGTTGCATCCTTTGTGTAGTTTTCTAGATCCTAAAGAATTCAGAATTGTTAAATGTAACCTGCCAATGACAGGAATAATACTATAAAGTCTACAGCAGTAGACTTGCCTGAGAAGCAGGTTTTTTTAACCAAATGGGTTATCATAATCTAAAGTACCAAAGCTAGCAATCCAAAAGTCAATACCTTTCTGCCTTCTGTTATTTAAATCCCAAAAATAGAGAGTAATGAGAGAGGCCATTCCAGAGACCAAGTAGTAGAGGATGACATTTTTTCAAGAGCAATGTGATCCTGAGCTCTGAGAACAGATTATGGTTTCTGGTGGAGTCAATAAATGAAAAGTGTAGTCCTTTGAATACATTCTTCACTATGCAGCTGTTACCTGTGGTTTCAATTTGAAACTTGGCTTGAAAAGCATAGTGAAGCAGTCAATGACAGTTTCAATTTGACTTTCAGGATTTGTTTCATATACAGAGTACCATAGGGACTGCTTTAATTGTCCTGACAGCTATTACACACCAGAATTACCGGTGATATGCTGTACTCATGTGTCGGTGTTTGCGGAAAGTAAGCAAGCATCTGAACCAACAAATTTGAACTCCCTTTTGTAGTGATCACATAAGCAGGAAACCTCAATCTTATCAAAATGGTTAATCCTATTTGCCATGAATACTTTGAATAAATTTAATGGAAGTTCGTAACTCATCATATGTCCCTTCAAACCTCTCTGTCTCTGTTCTGGTTTTGTGTTAACTGCTGTACACAGTTCAAATATCATGTTATGGCAGATTGTATTTATAGGACAAGCCCAAGTGGAACATTAAAAAAATTAGCAAGTCCAGCTTAAGAAAAGTGAAGCTTGATTATATGTTTCTCTTGCTCACTCAAGGTCTGCTAGACTCCTTATGCCATGCCATTCAGGAGAACTTAATATTTTTCCTGTTTCTTTAAAGATGTTATCTATTGCGCTTCTCCTCAACAAACTTGCCAATTTTTGTGTTGTCAGGTCTTGGAATATTGTGCCATATCTTCTTTTTTTTTCTGGAATGCTGCACTATATCTATGTTTTCTCCTATCTAATTTTTCATCCTTTTTTTTTTTGTTTGTTTTGTTTTTCTGCCTTCAGAGCCAGTCCTTGAATTTACATTGCAATGAAAATTCCAAGTTCCTTTCTATAAGTTAATGTTCCCATGAATTTAAAAAAATGCTAAACTTTGGAAAGAAGCATTTGAACACTATGAAAAATCTAAATTTAATAAGCATGCACAGCTAAAAGAAAAAGAGGAGAAATCAATTTGGTTACAGATATTAATAGGATTACCTGGTACAGATTTGATGACCAGCTCGGTTAGGTACCTGGAATTTAAGCACCTGTTCAAAATATAACTCTTCTTAGTTGTTTTCCCAAATTAGGACAATAATCTTGAGCTGTATTTTCATTAAAAGTAGTTGATTGAAATAAAATTACTTGGTTATGTTGAAAACAAATAAAGAAAAGCAGAAGCACAAAATAGACAATGTAGAAGTGTTTACAACTGTTTGTTATAACATTGCAAACTCTTTTTGTTCATCCATGTTTATTTTTAATTACATATATGTGTGTATATACTTGATGAAGGAGGCCTGTTACATAACACATAATGCTGCCTAGAGCAGAGGGTTCTTAAAATGTGATTCTGCTCTCAATTCTAATGTGGAAAAAACCCCTTTCATCTGGGAGAAAAAGAGTTCAATAGTTGTTTTTAACATGTTACATTTCAGTTACACTTGTAAGACAACCCAGAACAACAGCTCCAAAACGGTTTTTCCTGGATGGTAGAAAAAGAACAAGGAATTTCTAAGTAGTTAGAGACTTGAGGCTATCAGATGGCAAAAACAAACACCATAGTAGGTCATCAGTTTTATTTACTACGTTTTTAGCAATTAAATCTAAATAAAGTACATTATTAGGAGTGTAGATTAGAGTTAAGAGTGTTAGATCCTGCATGAAGATGTGTTTGATTATGAACTGAAAAATGCATTGGTGGCAAGGTTTCAAAATAAGGAAATACCATACTTATTCATGAATGCAGTAAAGTATTTGTGTGGTTTTCAAACAGCTACAGGAAATGGGGTGCCCACGGAAACACAGAACTTGTCTCTCAAATTTTATGTTAAGTGAAGTATGGATGAAATGACTTCATTTTTTTTTACACATACAAAATTACAGTATTAAACCAAACAATTAAGAGTTAAGTGAGTAAGGAGCAAATGTCCTTTTAAATAACATTTTCTGTCTCTTCATCATCCATGTGACATTAAAAAATTATTTAACTACAGTAGTATTCTTCTCACAGCTGTATTTTCTGTAAAGGCAGATTGTTCTAAGCTAGTATAAAACTCGTATAAGTTACTAAGTAATGCAAAATAGAAACTGAGACTCAAAAACTTAGTTTTATCAATATGTGTAATGTCAGAGTCTCTGAATGCCAGCCAGTGGAGTTAAAAAGCAATGGAATCTGAGCTAGCTGAAACCCTGTCAGTGTATCAATCTGTGCTCTTTATTTGGGGGGCAGACGTTTGGAGAGAGAGGATCTGCACTTAAGGCGTATTTACCAATAAAGGTGCAATTGGCAATATAGACAATATGAACTGCTTACCTGAACAAACCTGGTGGGGCAAGGGGCTCTACTACTGACGGTGATAGAAGAACAGAGTGGAAATTGTATTGCTGTTAGCATTATCTCCATCTGGGACCTCGCCTTACTTCTCACCGTTATTTCCACAGGACATTTGCCTCCAGGAAGAGCAATAAGGAGCCAACTGTCTTATATTTCTGTGCACCCTCTGTATCTCTTCATCTGATGGGAAAGTATCTTGTGTCTTCAAGCGGTGATAGTCATGAACACATGTTAGCAGCCACTATACGAAAAAGATCTACAAAAAAACAGCTGGAGAGGAAAGTAAAATGATGCTCACAAAGGAACTTGACATGCAGTATCCCTTGTTCTACTTCAAAAGTTAATTAGTGATGATAAACTCAATAGGGTCTTAGTTTGTGTAATATTGAAAATCTATTTAGATTAGTTCATTAACAGTAAGGAGAAAAAATTTTAATGCCCAAAATCAAAGAGAAAGTAACCTGTTTGGGGTTCTTGCTTATTCCTTTTGCTTGCATTTGATTTGACTTAGATATGAAGGATCAATTAACGTGAAACAAAAAGTTGTCTGTGGGTTAAATGGCTGCTTGATTTTTCTGACTACCACACTATATACTTCTGCTGAGAATAGTAATGTAGAGCTCAAGGTCAAAGTCATGCAATGTAATTCTTTTTTTGTGAGTTCACAACTGTATTTGCATTCTGAAATAAAAGATACCTTGAAGTGGGGTAAGTAGTCAATTTTAACACCTTAGTAACATAGAATGGAGAAAAAAAAAAAAAAATTCCCTTGTCAGAGACTGAAATAATTAATGGCTTAAACATTCTAAAATCACAAGAAGATTTTTGTCTGCTGGAGCAGACTGAAAAGAAACAGCTGCTCACTCAGCAAAGCCCACTCCTCCCTGATTATGCCTAGTGTGAAAGGACCTTCACATCAGGTAAGTGCGTGCCATGGTCCAACTATCCCAGATGCAGAAGGGTAGAAGATACAAACTGGATTTCCAGATATCTGCTGGGAGCTCAATACTGCAGAGAAGAGGAAGTCTAGGAACTTCCTAGAGTGTATAGAGGACAATTTCCTTCATCAGCTGGTAAATGAGCCTAC
>VWZG01001801.1:0-12687 GCA_013396735.1 Grallaria varia
AAAATTCTTCTTTGTTTTCCTCACTTTTCATTACATAGAACTTTCCCCAGGAGGTTGATATGTAATTTAACAACTCCTGGCATCCTGAGTCATAACAGATGTCTGAATATTGAAAACTTGTTTTTTATTATAACTATTTCTTAGGTCTAGAAGACTGTACAACTTTACCTAAGCTTAATACCAAGGTCAGATTTTTTTCCCTTTTCCCCTTAAGCCAAACCAGAAAATACTTATTATTTTTTTAGACATTTAGACTCTGTACTTTCTAACTGTGTAAATAGTCAGGTTAATGATACAAAACTCCTCTCTTCATAAAGATCTGTGCTATGTTATATTTGTTACAGGGATTTATGAGCAAGAAAATAAACCAATACCTTTGAGGAAATAAGTTTTAGACTTTTTCAAAAGAAAGTTGTCTGACTGGACTTTGAAGGTAACAAAAGAGCTAAATGATCAAAACAGAAGCACTAGGGAAAAGTTGGAGTAGTAAAGCAGAGGGAAATCAAAAGATCTGTTTTCAAAGGACAACCCAATCTTGCTCTCGGATTTTATGACTTTATACCAGTGAACTGCATAGGAGAAATCGAGTTGGATAAAAAAAGAGGTGAAGAAAACATCAATGTTGATCAGCCATGAATTTAAGTCAAATAAAGGAAAAATGTGCAGAATCATATTTCCGGTAATGCTCATAAGAATTCTATAAGGATGGGAAAGCTTAGTCTGTGGTTATCTAAAGAGAATAAAAGTTGATACTGTGGAAACAGACAAAAGTGTGAAAATACATATTATTTTCATTACTAGGACTATAACTAAGTCCTATTTTGAGCAGAAAGTAATTTTTTCACTGCTGTGAAATGTGTACAAAAAATTGCAAGTGCTCATTTAATAATGTCATTTAATTATTTTGTTTTCTATTTTTATGTGTGCTTAACTGTCCAAGTTTTAGTGCCATTTACTGTTTTCTGTCTCCCCTTTGAAGCTTTGGGAAAATATTTCCTATATATATTTCATTGTGATCTCTGTCCATCTTCATGCCAGACCCTTGCATTGTTATCTACTGGTGGCATAAAAATATACTAGTTAGCATTTGCTGATGTTACAGGATTCAAGTAGCTTAGTGGCAGGCATTGAAGAGGTCTATCTTGACTGAAGGGAAAACAGACTCTGAAGTTCTCACGGGAAGAGCAGATGAAACATATTAGCATGCAGGCATTAACTTGCTTCTCACAGATAATACTGGAAGTTTTATTTCTAGAAGATTATGCCCCAAATATGCTTGTGTAGGTCATTTTGAATGAGAAAACTGAGAAATAAATTTGGGATTTCAAAGTCAGTTACTGTTCTTGAGTTATAATCGTAAAACTTTGACTGGTAAATATCAATTGCAAGGACACAGGCAGAAGAATGAAAGAACAGAACACTCTAGAGGAGAAAGAGCGAGACTTTCCATGGATTAAAAAGTTTAGTTTGAATGGGCTTGATTAAATATCAAATTAACACTATGCTGACCTGAAAGGGCCATCTCTCGTGTCCTCATAACAGCTGTAAAGGAGAAGACATGTATGATGGCATCTCCAGGAGTTACTTAACCCACAAAAAAATATAAGTATGCAATGTAGATTTCTCAAGATCAAATAATGGAAGCCAGTGTAATCTCCTCTTCTGGTAGAACCAGCCTACTAAATGAGGGAGAAACATGTTACATGAGATACTGGCTTCAGCATGACTCTGTCCTGCTTACATTCTTATCTGCAAACGAAGGAAAGGTGGTCCAGATGAAATGGTCATCCAGTGAGGAAACACAATGCAATTCTCAGCTGTGTGCTCTTGATCTGGCAGGTTGCATAAGCATATATAGCATGATTCTGTACAAAATTTTGATTATTAGCCTGGATGATGGAAAAAAGAATATATTGAGAAAGTCTGCAGATATCACTGGACTATTGTGCATCTTAAATATTTTGGAGGAAAGAGAGGAGGACTTGAATTCAAAGTGTTCTTAATGTAATAAAGAGTTAAAACTCTAAAGAACACTCCTTTGGTGATCACATCAATAATAAATGCAAATAATATTCCCTTTATTTGTATATGTTATATTTTTAAAACTAGGTTTTTCTTTAAAGTCATGGCATGAGTATATAGACGCTAGGGAAAAATATCTTCATAAGCAGTCAGTGGTCTGTGGAACTGAGTAACCCTGCAAGTCACTGCAATAAGCAGACATTACAGAGGAAGTGTGCGTATTTTCTGAGGAACACCTGAGTGAGATTCTCATGATTATATGAGCAACCGATGTCATTAGAAGTTATTTCAACTTAAACAAGGAAAACAAACCAGGCTGGATATAATAAACTGTGGTGAGCATTTAGATGTTTAGGAACAAGCAATCAAGCATAATCACATATCATAGAATCATAGAATTATAGAATCACGGAGTATGATGATGTGGAAGAGACCCATCAGGGCCACTGAGTCCAGCTCCTGGCCCAGCGTATATAAGATATGTGGGGGGAAAATCACAGAATTGGTTACTCTGAGGGGAGATACTAATGGATGGGAAGTGAACAGAAAGGACAAGGTATAATAATGCAGAACTACAGCTGAAAAATGAATTTAAAAGAACGACTAATGTCATATTTTGCACAACAGGCCATGGACTGGAGTTGGACCAAGAGTTGAACTTGATGATCTCTGAAGTCTTTTCCAACACAATCAGTTCTATGATTCTATGATTCTATTGTTAATGCTAGGGAGAGAATACATAAACACACCATCAGGCTGTCTAAAACATATGTAAAAATACCAGTTTGTACATATGGAGAATAATTTTATCACGGGAAATAAGATATTCCTGATATCTACTTTTTCTTTTTGGCTTTCCTCTGTGGAAAAGAACTCCTGAAATGGGCTGTGAACTCTCCCCAGCTTTGTTCGGTATTGCAGTCTGCTGACTCCTTTTGTGGTCCCCCAGTGTAGCTGCATTAGATTTTTTGGGAATGCATCAGTGGAGACTCAGGCACGTCTGACCACCTGCCATTTGATATGAAATGGAGAAGTACAGTCTGCAGTGGTGTTTCATGAGGTACAACATCAGGTCTTTTCATTATAATAAATAGGAATCTGGCTGTCCCTTCAACATTTCAAATTTTGAATTTTTTTTAGTTTTTTTGTTTTCCTTCGGGACTGAAGGGACAAGATACTAAGGGAACCTTATGCACTTTCCTTATTTAAGACATTAGATTAGTAGAATCCTTGGTCCAGTTTTCCTGTGGGGGCTGGAAAGGAGTGCTTTAACACCAGAAAAACTGTGGACAGAAACTTTTCTTTAACCATTGTATGAGACCCGTCTTCTGTGTATAATGTCAACAATAGTTATCAGAAAAAAATTACGGAGTTCTTTATCACAGGATACAAAGAGTCTACTATTCGAATTCTTGCTAAGAAAGGATGGAAGAGTGGAGCAGAACATTGTGCTTCTTAGACAATCCCTAGCTCAAAGAAAGATTCCAGTTTATTGCACCTAATCGGTACTTGAGTAGCAAAAGGAGTGGGTATTGGAAGTATATGTATGTGTATATAGGAGAAAAAGTGACTTCATCACCTCCCAACAGTCCAAAACTCTGTATAATGGGAAATTTTCCCAGCCTTTCATGGAAATTTGCATCAAATGTCAGAGTTTAAAAAAAAAGAGGTGAGATAATTGTACCACTGACATCTCTTTAATGACCATTGTTTTAAACTGTATCACTCCAGAGTGAGGTCATGGTTTCACAGTCATCAATATTAACCTCCCCTACCCTACATTAATGAATCATTCACTTATAATAAATTGATCCAAATCAAGCATGCGGTTTATATTTGTGATTATATTGTTTTAGCTGAAGCACGCAGTGAAATTCTTGACTGGTTTTATGCCAAAAGCCAGATACGGAAGGTCAGATGATACTCGTCTTACGGTACAAAGCCCATCAAAAGGTGTGAAAATATCTCAAGCTGCCAATAATTTGTGCTGTATTAGTGCTTTTGTGTCATATAAGGGTACTGATTTTGATCTAGTAATGGGAGCCCTAAAAGCCAGACTCAACGTGTCATGAAACTATGGACTGATGCCATAGCTGCAGGTATTTTCACAAGTACATTCCAACTGGTATAGAAAAGCTCCCACCTGATTTGTTTCTGGATATGTCATGGTTTAACCCCAGATCTAAGTACCATGCTTAAGCTGCTTGCTTACTCCCACACTGCCTGCCTCCCCCTCAGTAGGGTGGAAAATCTGGGAAAAATAGTAAAACTCATGGGTTGAGATAAGAACACTTTTATAATTGATTATACTATTATAATAATATTAATGTTGATAATATTAATGGTAATAATAAGGATCATAATAATAATTGTAATGAGAAGGAGAGAGAGATATTGAGAGGAATATAATCCAAAAGTGGTGCACAATACAATCTCTCACCACCCACTGACCAATGCACAGCCCACAGATGTGATCCCTCCTGTCCAAAACCTTCCCCTACTCCAGTTTATATACTGGGCATGACATTCTGTTGTACAGAACATCCCTTTGGCCATTTTGGGTCAGCTCTCCTGGCTGTGTTCCCTCCCAGTGTCTTGTGCATCTGCTCACAGGCAGACCCTAGGAAACTGTAGAGTCCTTTATTTAGGTAAGCACAAATTAGCAACAACCAAAAAATCAATGTGTTATCACCATTATTCTCATACTGAATGTAGCACTGTACCAGTTAGTAGGAAGAAAACTACCTCTATCCTGACCAAAACCAGGACAGGATCATGTTCTTATTTCTGCATTGCAGTTTGTCATCACCTCAGTTTCAGCAGTACCAGAATGCATGAGCTGTGCTGCACCCTGGGCCATGGGAAATAAGCATCCCCCAAAATCTTATTATTTGTTTATTCCTTTTAAACTGGGCAATCTCAGTGATTCAGTGATTAAATTTCCAGATTCCACTAAGCTGTGCAAAACCAACTGAGGAGTGATGCCTTGTGGCACGAAGTAGGAATGAGTAGTCACAGGCAGAAGTCACTTGGATTACCTTTGTCACTTAAAGAAATGTGCATAGCACATCATATTTGATAAAACTAAGAAGCTTTTCTGGACAACACAATGTTTATTCTGGGAGGAGGGGATAAAATCATGTATGACAGCTAGAATTATCATGCAAAGAAAAAGGAAAGGGGCAGTGAAATATACTACTGATTCTGATTGCAGCCAAATCCTCAGCTTTGCCCTGAGCCTACCGCTTCTCAAACTGCCTCAAATGGCATGTACTCCGCAAATGACCCAAAAACCTCTACTCTGCCTAGTTTGGTGCCAGTGTGAAACAAACTGAAAAGAAGAATATCTGGGTGTGGAAACAAAGTGGATTAACAAAATTTAGAACTGTACGAAATCTGTATCTGTTTGAGAGGAGCAACCTTTTGTCTTCTAGAGTCTGGGCAGTTTATCACAGAAGATTCCTGAAGTGTGCAAATGTTCAGATTTGCATATGGGGGGCAGGGAGGGGGCTTAGGGTTAACAGCTTTCAAATCACTAAACAGTAGCCAAAATTTACACATGCACTATAATCTACTTTCCCTGGGATGTACGTTCCCTGAGATGCACGTTCCCTGGGATGCCTTCAACTCTGGTCATTTGCACTTCCAGTCTATTCCTGTGCCTCCGCCTGTGCCATTGCTAAAAGACATATTGTATCAACTACCACCTTCTGGACGCTAAGAGAGTTTGTCAGCATAGCTGTGGGCCTTTTCACACATTTCATTTTGGTGCCGAAGAGCATTCCAATTTAATTGACTGGAAGAGTGTAAGCTGCCTGCCTTGATTTATACTGTCTGTGGTTACAGAACTGGGTGCTGTCAATGGCTGATGCTTCCAAACTGTTTAAATTATTAATAGAAACTAATAACTGAAGTAATAATTAAATACATTAAAATTCCTACTTTTCCTGTTACTACCTTCTTTGCATTAGGTAAACATTTTTAAATGTACTCAACCTAATTTTTGCCCCTGATGTCCATGAAATTCCCAGTCCATTAATAAGCAGCATCTACAAAAATGTGTGTTTTACTTTACATCAAAAGTGACTCCATATGTCAGCATGATAAATAGTGGATATGTGTAGCTAAAAATTGATCAGGTATATTTCTGTCCAATATCTTACTAGATTTTATTTGTTCATTCATTTTTTTTCAGTATTTCCACTCTCTGTATATGAAAAACATTTGGCAGGTTCCCAGCTAAATTATGACCTTTAGCAGCTGGAGTCAGACAGGACACTGACTTTTTCATCAGAAAGCTGATGAGTTGTTCCTTCTACAATGTGCAAACAGTTTTTGTGCTTTCTATTGTCTTTGCACGATTGACTTCCTGAAGTCTCTAATCAATCGGTTAGTTTCTTCTCTAAATATTTACCAAGCTATACTCTCCTGGTTGCAATACGCATTAATTCAAAGTGTATTTGTTACTCCATTACAGAAAAATCCCACCCCAAGCCCCAAATAAACAAGAGATCTCTAGAGAATATGATATAAACTGAACTGATTGATAGAACTATTGCAATGTATTTCACAGGTTGGATTACATTCACATTGCTCGGATTACTTCCATTAAAACAGAAGCAGTTTGCGAAAGTTCCTACATCAATTTCAATGTGTTTCAGTGTTTTCAGGTGCACATGACAGTATTGGCAACATCTCTGGCAATATCTTGTACTTCACTGCAACCCAGGCAGTACATGAGGTCTGGTAATTTTAGGACTGCTAACCTGAACTGAAGTGATGACTAAGAGACAGAAAGCTCCAAAGGAAGCTTATAAAATGCTATTTGCCAAACTCAAATAGTGAGTGAATTCATCTTGGAACTGCAGAGGATTATGTATTCTAAGGCTTCTTGTATTTTACCTGTCAACTGATTTCTAATCATAGGTGGCTGGAAGAAAAAATTAGAGATACCTGTCTAGAGTACCATCACATGTTTTTTTCCAGCCACTGTTTGTACATACATATTTATAGGGCATTCTCACCTACTTACGTTTCAAGACCGTACGCTCTAGTAATTCCCTCTTGTGTCCATATCACCATTTAATGTGTTGATCTGATTTAGAGATTTGACAGATTTATCTGCTTCCCACTTAAGTGAGTAAAAAGTACTGATCTGTAACCTCAAGCAAACATGCAGCTATGTGATTTCAGTCAGTAGCACTGAACAATGTAAACGTCTGCCAGTTTCAACGTTTTTGTAAGTATTTTGCTAAATCAGGATTTATCTCAAAACATTCAAATAGTCCCACTGGGGTCCTTGGAATCACTGGAAGTTAAAAGATGTGTTTTGCTACTGCATTTGTGGGCTTTAAACTCTTCACAAAAAGACTTGCCAAAAGCAGAACATTTACCATTCCACTTTAATCTGCACATTATACATTTTTAAAGAGAACTACCATAGCTTTTGCTGCTTCTTTGGTCTTTTTCATAGCTATAAGCTGAATTCTAAAAGGAATTCTCAAAATTTGGATTGCCTTCTTACATCTGACATATATTTAAAAATTAGGCAAACTAGCAGTTTCTGATTGTCAGCTAAAATACATTTAATCACATTTTCATTCAATTTCAAAAGATGAAGTTCTTTTCTTACAGCTTGCTACCTAATGCATTCCACCAGCCCATTTCTTTTCCTAACAANATTTCTTTTCCTAACAAATAAAATGTATTTTGCCTTTCTAAAGATTAATCTATCTTACAGTGCTATCATTAATCTATCTTACAGTGCTCATTTGAAATCTTGCCTTACTCTGATTAAGAGAACTGCTCACAGTCTATATTTGATGCAGAATTTTAACCGAGGGAAAGTGTAGGAGAACCTTGAATTTTGATAGAACCAGGTTCACAGGTTTCATGATCTTGTCTTTGAGATTATTTTCTGTCCTTTTCTGGTTCCAAAAGAAAATCTATTGGAGTGTGGAAAGAGAATATTTCTTGTATCACTAATAAATGTATGAAATAGTATTTGAAAATGTCTTTATTTTATTTTTAGATTTTTTTAATTTTATATTTTTATGTGCATTTTATAATGTGTATAATATACTAGTAGAGTAACAAACAAACAAACAAAAAACCCCAAACATATATTCAGGCAGCACAATAAAAAATGTTTGGAGATGACTGCTCAAGACAGAACCCTAGAAAGAAACAAATGCGTAGTCAGTCTATGGCTAAAAGCTTCTAGAAGCTTGACAGAGACTGTGCTCCTAGGAATTAATTTCTGGGACTAAGAATTTATAAGACAAACTATGGGCTGCAGCTTGATTTTTTGAAAAATACATATCCAAGTACAGTTAGTATCCAATGAACAAATAAAGAGCCATAACCATGTATCTGCACTTAGGAATTATTAGATGTTTAGTCCAGTTAAGGATCCTGTTGTGAAAAAAGAAGATTCAGCCTACAGATATCCAAAACTTCTGGTCTCTCACACAACTCATGGTTTGCCAGTCTAAAATTATGAGTATGAAGACATCCGTGGCCTTTTAAACCAGGTCACTACCTGTCAAATTCAGAGAAAAATGTTAAATTACTGAATCGAATCTGCCAGGAAGAAAATGCCTGCCTAGTTCAGATTATTCTAAATTTTGGGGAAAATCCTCTCCTGGTGCAGAAAGACAATTAACTGATTGCAAAATATGGACCTGTTGGAACAAGTCCAGAGAAGAGGCACAAAATTGACCAGAGGACTGGAACAACTGTTCTGTGAAGACAGGCTGAGAGAGTTGAGACTGTTCAGCCTGGAGAAGAGATGTCTCCAGGAGACCTTATAGCACTTTCCAGTACCTGAGGGCAACTGCAGGAGAACCAGAGAGGAGCTTTTTACAAGGTCATGTAAGGGATAGGACAAAAGGCAATGGCTTAAACTGAAAGAGGTTGGGATTAGATTAGATATAGGAAAGAAATTCTTCCCTTTGAGGGTGGTGAGGCACTGGCACAAGTTGCCCAGAGAAGCTGTGGATATCCTGTCCTTGGAAGAGTTAAAATCCAGCTTGGACATGGATTTGAGCAACCTGGTCTAGTGGAAGGTGACCTTGTTTGTGAATTATTGTCTCTATGAACTAATGAATATTTGCTTATTTACAGGAATTAAAATAATTTCAATCAAGAGAGAATTAGAGAGACAAATTCTGACTCCACAATTTCTTTACTATTCTACATTTAGGACACGAACAATCAGTTAATGTCAACTAACAATGATAAACTTGAAAATAATATGTTGAAAAATACCCTGTCCTTACTGAAGACAATGGAAAGAGCTTCAGTGCAAGAAAAAATAAATCTAGTTTTTAAAATTACCAGAGTTTAATCCATTGCTCTGTCTGAGTTTTGAGTATTTTTGTGGAGTTGGCTTGACAATATATGCCAGGGGGACATAACCATGCAAGTAGAACTGTATGTTGTTTGAGCATTACATATGTGCTTAAAATGCTTTGCAAAACTCAGATCTCTCTAGCTGCAACAAATGCCAGTTGTGAACAGAAGAAAATAATTTGTTGTTTGACAATTCCAGGAGTCCATTTATGAATTGACTTTTGCTTACCTTCATTTTCATGTAGTTCTAAAGAAATATGGTATTGGGAAGCTGTTCATATATACTTGGTAATCCTGTTGCCCTTATAACTGTAGAACTCACACTAAAATCTGTGGGGGTTTTCCTGAAGCACAAACTGCTTTAACTTATGACTAACTGCATTCATCCTGTGTCCATTTTGTGAACATCAGCCTGTGAGGAATTGAAAGATCCTCCTCAGGTACGAAGGAAAACAGTAGCTAGTATAGAAGAATTAAACTGAAAAAGATTTGCCTTCAGTGAACCTCAACAGAAGACAAATTAAAAATGGAAAAACACATTAGAAAAATTAACATTTACATACTAGAACTTCTTTTGAGGTGGTCTTCATTACAATGGCTCCCCAACCACCAGGAAAACAGAGCTGCTATATAAGTAACAATGAGTATAGAGTCAACATTTGTTAAACTATCATCAGAATGACATGAAAAACATTACAACAAAAATTGGCATGTGCCAAAGTTAGAAATGCAGCTCCAATGGAGTTGATCTTGAGTTCAGGGTTCCAAGAAGATGTGCCATTATTGTCTCATAGAACAATGTGCAGTCATTTTAATGATCTTGGATGTACGTATTTTGATACTGCTTGTGTTTTAAAGGAATTACACATTTGCATCCAGTATCTTTCTGCTGATGATACCACCTTCATTTGCATCTCTGTTGGGTCTGGCTGAGATGAAGCTCATTTCCCCATAGCAGTCCTCACAGTGCTGTGCTTTGCCCTCATAGCTAGAAAGGTGTTGATAACACACCAGTGTTTTGGCCACTGCTGGGCAGCACTGGCACAGCATCAGCATCCCCCCACCCAACTGAGGGCACGATCCCAGAGGGGGAACACAATCGGGCTAGCTGATCCCAATTAAGAAAGGGGATATTTCATACCATATGATGTCAGCTCAGATAAGATAAGGAAAGGAGAAGGAGTGAGTGGGCATTCATTGTTTACAGTGTTTGTCAGCTGAGAAACCCCTGTGTGTGCTAAAAGCCCTGCTTCCTGGGACAGGGCCACCCATCACTCACTGATGGTAAGTAGAGAATAAACCTTGTTATTTTCCTCTTCACATATGTGCGTGTATACTTTCACTTTTGCGTTAATAAAATTCCTTCTCGCAACATACAAGTCGCTTTCCATCTTATTCTCTCTCCCCTGTCTGGCTGGGGAGTGACAGATAAGCTTGGTAGGCACCTGGTGTCCAGCCAAGTTCAACCCACTACAGCAACTCATTAAGAAAGGTGGGACCATGCTATGTTAGATGAAAAAGATGCAACTATTATTGTGGTACAGAATAAACAGAAACAATTTCTCTCCAACATTAATTCTTTTCAGCCTACTTTCTTACCCCCATTTAACCAACTTAGAACATGGAATAACGAATTATTATGCACAGCAACCAAGTTCTTCATCCTGCACTGAGTGACTAGCTTCAATGTAAATGAGTGTTACATTTTTGCCTGTGCCCATGTGTCCTAGTTATAGTGGCTGGGACCAGTTTATCACTGTGGGAATGTAACTGGAACTGTGTATTCCATACCCTCTCTGCCATTTATCATGAACTGTTAACGATGCATTGTTTGCAACAGCTGCCCAGGACACACCTGACACCTCAGGCTATGAACTGGGTACATGAGAAAACAGAGATAAGAGGGTTCCCTGTCTTCACACCAATGATTCAGGTGTGGTAAGTCCCCTCCGGGAATCATTAACACCTTCACACCCAACCTGAGGGGGTCATGTCTGCTAATGGGCCATCAAGTAGACCAAAATAGCATGTGACTCACTGAGTAAATTGCCCATTGTGAAACCCCTCACCCTGGGGGAGGTACTGGGTGTTCCCATCTGAACCCAAGCATATATAAGCTTGGGGTTTTGGGACTTGGGGCACTCACTCACTCGTCAGACTGAGATGAAGACTAGCACCTCAACAGGNTTATAATTTGTGGCTGTTGATAATTAAATTTTAATTTAACTGTCCTGATTTACAGCAGCTAGGAAACCAAACTCACATCTCTTAATAGTTAGATTTATTCCAACCAAATTCCACTGTTCTTAATCCAATAATGTTCTTTTTTATTTAACTTTTAAATTTAAATTTTAATTTTCATTTAAATATTGTTATTAATTTCTTGAGACTAGAAACAGTAACAAATTGCTTCCTCAGGTGAAAATTTCACATTTGTCAATGTGAATCCTCTCAGGTAAAAGAACTTTACAGGCTCTTTTCTGATGGGATAATGTTCCAAGAGTCAAAACAGAGAACAGCTCAGAGAGGTTCCCTATGATGCGGAGGGACTGAAGTAATTCTATTCATACAAAAACTTACTAGAAAGAAATATAAGAGGCAGAAAAAAATAAGGATATAGAGGTTATTTCAGGATTTTCTTAATGTATACACAGAAGGCTTGTTATTAAAAATGTAAAAACCCATTCATAATCCTTTACACAACATATAATTAAACTTGTCAACCTTTGCCAAATGTTATGTAAGGGCCAAGAGCAAACTACGCTCTCTTTTTGAACCTGACATTTTAATGACCTTAATTACATTAGGGTAAAAACTGTATATAAAGAGATATGATTATATTATGTCATGTTTTTGAACATACATTTATCATTAACCGTGTAGGACTGCAAAATCTTTCCTCCAATAGGCATATTGTGCATAATTGCCCAGTGGGGAGTTATGCTGTCCCCCTGAACTCCAGTTTGTGGCCACTGATTTGTCTCAATGGGTGGAGCTTCTCCCAGCTGCAGTAATTTCAACCTTGGCGATTCTATGATTCCATCTGATAATTCCCTAAGCAGTACATGAGTACATAGAATTCTGAAAGGGAGAAATGCCTGTCCTGCACTTTTATCACCAGAAATCCTTTCTTTTTAACCTTGTGGGTTCAGGACACTGTGTGTATATCTTTCCAACACTTCAGTGCGTTTTTTTTTTTTTTTCTATTAACCTACAAAAAGTCAAGTCAGTTTTATTGAAATTTTTGCACCTGGGAGAAGCTCCACAAATTTACTTTCCTTTTGCTGCGAATATATTTATAGAAACATTTTT